>WBNH01007422.1:0-196064 GCA_013401255.1 Urocolius indicus
GGGGGGCGAGCGAGCAGGCACAAGTGCCTCGGTTGGGCCGGTGTGCGGGGCGGCTTCGGGCTGGGGCCATGCGGGGGGCCGTGCCGTGCCGTGCCGTGCCGGGCCGTGCCGTGCCGTGCCGGGGTTACGCGGGGCCGCGCCAGGTGAGCGGAGCGCTCCGCCTGCGCTCCTTGCCTCGGGTGGGGAAGGCTGCGGGCTGTAGCGCCGGCTCGCGAGGTGCCCCGGCGCGGCTCGGAAACGGGCGGAGGGGGTAACGAGGGGACGTGCACGGGTGGCACGAGTAAAGCACGGCGGCCGCTCTGACCCTGTCGGGGCAGTCCCGGAACGGACACGCCGGGTCTGCTTCGTAAACACTCCCTCTGTGTCCGGCGGCCGTGTGTCCTCGTGTGACGGCACTGCCGGGCAGGTCACAGTTAGCAGCGTGTAGGGGAACGGAACTCACCTGCCGTTCTCTATTTATTTCATTGTGTGAAGAAAAAGGCGGTGGGATGCGATTTCACGTAGCGTGGACACGTTTACGCCACCTGCTGCAACTGAATCTCTGCAGATGTGGCAGGGTAAAGCTGACCGGTTTTCACTGTTTCCGTGCAGACTTGGTCTGTATTGACTCTTGTAGCCCTTGGGCCCCTGCTGAAGCCGTTTTTATGGTAGGCAAAGTCACTGTGGAGGTCCCCGTTTAGGCAGGTACAGGTTTTTTTCTTTTTGTAAAGTAGTTTTCTAACCACAATCAGTCTTTGTAATAGAATAGAAAGAATAGAATAGAAAATAATAGAATAGAAAAGAAAGTGGGATGGGCTCATTGGTAGTTCTAGTATGCTTTATAATCTTAGAGTTGGTTTCTTTTTATGCTGCCCTTTCTTGAAAGGTCTGTGTACTGACAGGATTTCTCTTCCCGAGTCTTACTGTTTTGTACTGCGAAGTGAAGCAAAGAGTTTGTAGTTGGAAGAACTGGGTGAAAATGTGAAGTCGTACAGAAAAAAAGAGTGTTCACCAACTCAGTTAAATAAATGTATTTTCATTACTGTGATTACTGACAATTGTAAACAGCCTGATGTCAAAACTGCAAGCAGGATTGAAGTAAGTTTTTTACAAGTTATCATCATAGTGAAATAAAATGGAAATTTGAAAGAGAAAAGATGCAGATAAATTGCCTTTCATCACAGAGGAGTGAGTGACTGGGGTAATCGGGAGTTCTTGCAGACCTGTATGGAAATGGACAAATTGGAAAACAAAATACTGTTAACAGCAGGGGTTATAATTCACTTTACAAACCCAAGAAATTATTTAAGCAGTTGTTATTATTGTTTATTTAGACTTTATGTAGGAATAATTGAACTGTCAAATAGATGTGACAGTGACATTTCTCCAGAATTATTGTGCTACACTTCAACACTGATGTCCCAGTTATGATTTTTAAAAAAAACACCACAAAAGGCCTATTCACTGTTTGAATCATCGAGAAAGCTTAAGACACAGATGGAAGGTGATGGTAAAATGAATTTCCTGCTGCTCTTTTCATATACATGTTGCTTTGTTTTTAATGTACTTGAATATAGTCATATTGGGCAACATCCTTACCTGATGTGAGGTGGCATTGCTATACTGAAATCAGTAGCATGTTTTTCTTTACACCGGTTCCCTTATATTTCTTGCAGTAAAATGTTTTTTAAAACTGTAATCATGGCATGGTTACAGTTTTAGATGTTCATAATGAAGTACTGTTTTTCCTTTTCAACTGTGACAAGCTTAACGACTCACTATAGTATAAAGTAAATAATACACATTCTAAACCAGGGAACTTCTTTGTTCAGAGCCTACTCTTGCAGTGTACCAATTTGCATTTTAATTAATAACCTATTTTTAATGTAATACATATAAGCATTTGTAGGTCTTAAACATGGACGGCTTCTACTATGAGAGATAGACAGGTTTCTCCCATGCTCTGAGAAACCTTGGTGTTCCAGCAGGGCTTTAGCTTTTTGTCATCTTTATATTTGATTAAAATACAGCAATCTTACTGGAGTAGCAGTTGCTATAAAAGGGTCTGAACCATCATTTTTCACGTTTGTTGTACCTGAGGAATGAATAAGTCTGGCTAACTCTGAGGCTTCACAAACGTAGTAATGCCTTCACTTTATATTTTTTTTCCCTAAAGTTAGTTTTCTGTTGTGTTCTCAGGTGAAAGTCATAAATCAGCTTTAAGTGTTGGTAGCTATGTAGAAATATTTATTATCTTACAAAAATCTTTGCTACTTTAATTGAAAGGTAAAATGCAAGTGTTACACTACAAATTTACTTGGCGTCGTGTCCCAGAATTTACTGGCAGTAATCAACAGACAATTAATACTGAGCTGCTGTACAGTACCATTAGAATATGCACACATAATTTGAATGAACATCACACTTTGGCATAAATGAAAAGAATAAAGTCTTTTCTTACAGCACTCAGACAAAACAAACAGACATATTCTTCCATCCTGTAACAGCTAAGATGTCAAAATAGATAGGTTGTTGGGGAAACACATGTCTTCCTTTTAATGGATGAGGTGGAATTAAAACCTGCAAATTACTGCCATGGGTATGCTGAGAAGAAAGGCTGCAAGGCTGCCATTCCCAGAAGTACCAACTTTTTATGGTGATAGTTTGGGATATTGGAGATAAAAATGTCAGTGCCCAGAGAAGTGTATAGAGAGATGGATTAAATCCTCAGTCTGCTCTTTGCTTTTGGCATGCTATAGAAATTTTGCTTGGTTTTGCCTCCTAACACAGAGAGAAACAGATACAAACAGATAGTGTGATTTGTTTGTTTAAGGGTTTAGTGTCTGGGAATCAGTTTTTAACTTTTTGTTTGTTTTGCTTTATGGTGCAACAAGAAAATCGATGTTTGATAGTAATGCACATGCTATAAATATCACTGTTATTGGTAGTTGATGTATTTTTAGTGTGAGATATTGACTTCCCCGTGTTTGCCCAGTTACGTGTATGTGGATATATATATCCATCTGTGAGAATACAGAAGATACAGAGCTTATCAGGTTCTGTTAGTCTGGTGAAGGGATTGTTTCAGTGGCCTAAAATCTAACAAGTATTAAAAGACTACAGATAGGATCTCTCAGAAGTGGGGAAAAACCCCCTTCACTTCTGTATTTAGAGAGTGTCAAAATATATACAGTATTCCCTAAGTGTGCATTTTCATGTGTGTCTCAGCTCATTAAAATTGTTAATTGCAGAGGAAAGTTCATCATTCTTGCTTTATTAATAACAGGCCAGTACAGTTTTCCATGCTCACTTGAAGCTTCTGTTGATGTCTGTAGCTATTTAGAGTGTGCCTGGAATGCAGAATCAGGTCCACTTGAAACACTTTGCATATAAATTAAGTTGCTTTGCTTCATTTAATTGGCTGATTTGGCTTTGCTGCACTAGTGCAAATCCACTGATAATATGGAATTTTGGTGGATTAACACTGGAATACCTGGCACCAACTTTTTACTTTGTATTCAACAACCTCATGCAGAATTATTATTTTAGTAATCCGTGGTTTGTAATGAGACAAGAAAAATGCAATAATTACTTATCAAATAAGACTATTTATTTTAGACTAAAGACCAATGGTAGCTGCATCAGTGGTGGAAATTTTTTAAAGTTTTAAAAAAAATTAGCCTTGTTTGGAGGAGGTGATAGTTTCACCTCTGGTGAAATACATCTGTCTCGTAGTAGTTTTCTCATCTGCATGCCCCTAGTAAATTTTCTTATTGAATCACATAATTCAGGCTTTTTCAGGGTAACATTTTGGTTCTATAAAGACATCATTACACATGGGTTTTCTCCAAATGTGTAAATATAAGTCTCTAGCCAGAAAGATTCCTATTCTCTATCTGGATTAAAATCTTTTTAGTTCCAAAGAAAACTTTGTCAAACTACAGCCTTCCCGTTCTATAAAATGGCATAATAGGTCTCTTTTTCTCCTTCAGAGATCTTTTCATAATTTGACCCATTAACTGAGGATATCAATTTGTTCTCTACAAAATACCCTGGAAAAGTTACGCAAGTGTAGGTGAACAGTGAACTACTCTCTGCTTATTTAATAATTTAATAGAATTCATTTTGGTTGGAAAAGACCTTTAAGATGATCATGTCTAACCACTAACCTAACGGTGCCAAGCCCGTCACTCAAGTTTGCTTATATTTATAATTCTGGAGAGCTTACTATGTTTATTTTGGACTTGCACAGTCACAGAAGTGCTGTGTAGGACTGTGTCTCAGACCTACATGCAACCTGTAGTGAGAAACAATGACCCTCTTGAGTGCACTATGTGGCAGTAAATTCTGATACCCAAATAAAAGTAATGTTAAAAGGCTGTTAAATCCTGATTTGAACTGAGAACTGTGTATCTTTTACATCATATGACCAATGTTGGCTAATTTGTTTTAAATATATATTGATGAGTAAAGCTGCTAGAACCTGAAGTTTGATGCCAGGCCACAGATTATTTATTTAAAGTCAGTGTGATGTCTGCAAATTAGTAGGAAACTTGGAAACCATTACTTTGTATCCGTTGTGTTCCATGCAGGCAGTAAGAAAGTGGCAAAGTGATGTTCAAATGCTGTATACTTTGTACAGTTTGTTCCCTTTCCTCCGTAAACCACAAAAGTCAAACTGTGTCTGTTTTTAGAATGTCCATGAATCAAGTGCTGCACACAAATAGTAATTGCTGTATTCTTTTTGTTTATTTGTTTTATAGGTTTCTTGGTGTTACACAGTTTTCTCCTACTCATGCCAGAAAAGCCTTTCCTTGCTTCGACGAGCCCATCTACAAGGCTACTTTCAAAATCAGCATCAGGCATCAAGCGACTTACTTATCTTTATCCAACATGCCAGTAGAAACTTCTGTTTTTGAAGAAGATGGATGGGTTACAGATCACTTTTCACAGACCCCTCTAATGTCCACGTATTACCTAGCCTGGGCCGTGTGCAATTTTACGTACCGGGAAACCGTCACCAAGAGCGGAGTAGTTGTAAGTGTTTCTAATGTTGTATCAAATACATTTTGTTATTTTGAAAACCTTCACTCTTTCTAAGAGATGATAACATCAAGCACTTAAAGCGTTTTCTTGATCAGCATTCCTAACATTTGTCAGTTTATTTAATGTTAATGTGTATTGTTTGGGACCCTTTCTGAAGGTTCGCCTAAGCTTTTTGGTTTGTCTGGTACTTCTTGTAACAGGTTAGCTTAGCTGGTGTGGTTGTCTGATGGCATTTTAGGCTTTAAAATATGCCATTTCCCTTCACTTTGATTTTCATGGGAAGTTTTCTGTTTGTTTTTCCTGTAGCTTTTTCAACACCAGTGTTTGTGAGACTATTTATTGAAAGAAAGCTGTAATACTGTCAGGGTTTCTGGTCTCCTTCCTTCAGTACTGACATTGGTGTGCTGTGCGCTAGCTCGGGTGGCTGCTAAGGAATTTCTATCTTAGACCTCTTGCTCAGGAGCAGGAGTTTACAACCTGTCAGTTTCATGTGGAAGTCCAGGTCAGTGGAACCACTAACTCTCTGGAGTCATTGTTTCCAAATGTGTGATTCCGGTAGTTATGCCATGAAAAAGAAGAGAGAAAATCCTTTGGTTTTGTTTACAAATATCAAGCTCAGAACTGTATAACGAGGCAAAACATACATGAGAAATGCTGTCAGCTTAATAGAATATTTCACAGTGCTGTCATCTCAATTTTTCAGGTGAATATACAGAGAAACCCTTCCTTCTTAGTTATTATGAATAACAACACAGAGCTACTTTTGGAAGCAGAGGGGTAGATCACAGTTTAAACAGTATGCTTGACAAAATGATGTGTCTACGTTATACTTTGGGAAATGCTCTGTATCTGTGCTCTAGGCTCAGGGCATGAGGAAGGATTGCAGGCCTCCCTTGTGTTGCTCATGAGGTCAGGAAACATCCCCATAGCACTTTTAGCTAGCCTAAGCATTGAGTTGCCATGGAGAGACCTGATACCACCTTCTCCGAGACAAAAGTTTTCTTTGCCTTTCTTGGGCCAGCCCTCAGCTCTGTACAGCTGGATGATCTATCTAAAAACTGACCTAAAAAAATAAATGAAAATGTGGTGAAATCAAATCGATTCTCTGGTCCCTCATTTTGTGTGACTGTCAGAGTCCTAGTACACATTCAAATCTATGTTGTAGATGAGGGAGATGTTCACTGGGATACATGGGTAGGATACTGGGTGGCCTTTCACTCCTCTCCCAGCTCTTTCCCACCATGGCCAGCAGACTGTGACACTACCCTTTGGCCCCACAAAAGAGGGAGGAAGCATGCCTAGGAAGTAATTATCTGAGGCACTTTAACCTGTGAGTGTAAGGATGTGGGAATTGCTGAGGCCATGCTCGCAGTTCTAGTGGTTACTTGCAGTGGCTGAAAGACTTTGGATTTGGTGTTGTGTGGAGATATTTTTTTTTTGTTTGTTTCTTTTTTTGTCCAGGTTGTTTCTGTCAATTCAGTACTTTGGGTTAATTTAGAAAACAATGTCACAAGTGCCAAGGCAAAGAACTAAGGAAGGAGAGGTGAATGACTGGTTCTTCGTGTTCCTACCAGTAGATTAATTATCTGAACAAGAGTGATTGGTCTTGGGATGACAAATTGATTGCCTCTGGCTGTTGAAATAGTCAAAGAAGTATTCACTGGCTTAGTACAACAGGCTGAGATTTCAGGCTATTTCTTCCTCTGTGTCAACCAGTACTGAAACAGACTTCTATCCAGGTAGAAATTGATGATTTTCAATGTAATATACTCTACTGACTGAAGGATTTATTCCTAAACTGTAATGGTCTCGGGTTTTTCGGCTTTAGAAAACTGGTTACTTTAGATTCTCCTTTAGCTCTGTTAAGATGGAAGTTTTTGGTGTATACTCTAGGAGGTAGGTCTATTGTTCCGTGTGCTCTAATACAGTACAATACTTGTGTTTGTCATACTTAATACTAGCCTGTTATCTCACATTGAAATGCCCTAGTCTCGTCTGAGAAACGGCTGCAATCAGTGTCTTCCAACATTAGTGTAAGCAAATATGTGCAACATGGGACCTCAGGACCATCAAGTTGAAAGATACAGCTTACTTCTATTTAACTTGAAGAGAATCTCATTTTCTTGCAGTGATATTCAGAGCTCATATGATGTAAACTTCAGCTGCTTCAATGCTGTAAACTTTTGCTGCTTGAGTAAGCTTGCTACCCTGAAGACAGAGGCATACTCATGTCTTATAGACAATCATTGATAACTTTCTGCTGTTCTCATGTTTCACAAAACTGTTCTCAAGATTTTAAGTTTGACAGGAATCCTCAAAAAAATCCAAATATTAATTTGTTAGGAATTTGTGGCTAGTAAAACCTTGTAGTTGGGCTTAAGTCTGTTGGTTCAGTGCATGTAGAACATACATATGTATTCTCCATTGCCTTGACTGGACTGCTGTACAAAACTTTACTAATTGGTGGTAATATTCAGAAAATGTGAAGACCAGAAACCTTCGCAGATTTAGGTAGTCACTTATCCCATAAAATTGTTTAGTTAGTCTAGAGTTGTAACTCTCCTGTATTTTTTTTTTTTTTTTAATAATGCTCCTATCACAAAGATTGATTAACATCCAGAAATACCCAAACAATTTACCCTGGGTTACTGGTTAAATATATCTTACTGTTTTTCAGTCCATTTGTGATCTGATCATCTTTAATAATGCAGTTTTATAGAAAGAGTGTCTTATGGTATGAACTCAGGGCAAACACTTCAGTTCAGAGCTGTGTTCATTCAGATGAGTAGCTGAGGTAATCCATCTTTTTGAGTGTTATATTGCAATACTAGGAGTTCATGGACACTACTGAGTGAATTAGAAACTACCTGAATCCTGGCACGCGCAATTCTAAACTTCCTAGTTTCCTCTGAAGGCACTTTAGAATTTAGTTGCTCCCATATCCATGGCAATGAATGTGAATGTATGGTGAAAGTAAGTTTGCTTCTAAAAATGAATGAATGTTCAACGAAAATTAACCAAATCTCTGTGTTGGAGCATTTCTTAGTTTGAGGATAGATGGACCATTTTTTACATTGGATATTTTTTCTTCAATTAATGCAATGTATATTGTAGATATGTAGTAGACATCTGAAATACTTCAGCTTGCATATGCTTTTGCTTTTGTTTTGTCACTTCCATGAACCCACTTTTGTTTCAGAAAACATTTTGGGAATAGAGGGCTGTCATTTCAGATTTTGCCAGCATGATAGTGAGTAAAATCTTGCCTCTCTTCCAGCTAACTAGTCTAAACACCTAAAAGTCTAAAAGACTAAAGTGCTGTGCTCAAAGTTAAATGAATTCCCTAAGAAACAGAAGAGACGGTGAGATTAAAAGCATGTTTATTCTTCAAAAATGGTGAAGTGTTGTCTGTTCAATTTTTCTCAAAGAATGACATTGATCTCAAAATTAATTTTAACCTAAGCATAAGATTCAATACAAACCAAGTTATAAAAAGAAACTGACTTTTGGAAAACTTCGGTAGCCAATCAAAATAGTAACTTTATATAGCCTATGTAATTCTTGTTGACATTAAGATGTTCTGTATTTCCTACACTAAAATTATTTAGGAAAGGAGAATTAAGAGAAGCAGTGCTTTCCTAGGAGCACAGCTCAGTGGGTGTGAATCATTAACATAACTCTTCAGTCCATATGGGTCTGATCAGAATCCCTTCCAGAGCAGGTAATTTAAAAGCAGAGCTGACTTTTTGTATGCATTACAAATATATAATATGTTGTTCAGATTAATCTGGGATAACAGGAAATCTCTTCAACTGCCTTTGCCTTTGGGCAGGAGCTTAATTCCTGTGGAAGGACTGTGGTATAGTCATCTATGCTCCTGCAGACTAGGGAGCAGTATAGTTCTACCAGAGTGCTGCCTGAGGTAATGCTGTGTTGAGCAGGGATTCCCTTTTGAGCAGGCTCAGCTGATCTTTCTGTGGCTTTAGCAGTTAGTGCTGGCTGTAGTTGGTGAAAACCAGGAGATCTGTGTGCTGCACAGAAAACTCCACTTATCTTCATGTGCTTGCTTGCTTTTATTAATATGTTATGTTTCCTAATCATACCTCACATAGAATCGTTGAAACACAGAATGGTTTAGTTGGAAGGGACCTTAGAGATCCTCCAGTTCCACCCTCCTGCCATGGGCAGGGACACTGGGTTACTCAAAGACCTATTCAACCTGGCCTTCCAGGGATGGGGCAGCCACAACTTCTCTGGGCAACCTGTTATTTGTCAGTAATTCTTAAAATATTGCTGGATGGATTATAATGCCTGTCACATCATCTCTGTGTCTCTTTCCTTCATTGTTGTTTTTATCTGAGCTTTCAATCCACCAGCCTTTCCTACCATTGTTACTTTATTTTTCTGCTATCTGATTTTTTTTTTAACTGTATTTTGTGTTTAGTTGTACTTCTGTTCCCCCAGTCCTCTGTTTCTCTTTCGTTTGTCAGGTGGACCTGGAGACTCACTATATCCTGCATGCCTTTTCACTGTCTCATAAGTTATTTTCGTTCTCTTTTATTTGCCCCCCTGCTAATTCTTTCTCTTTTTTTTCAGTTAGTGGAAGGAGTGAGCACTCAGAGACAATGCAGAGTGTATCAGTGGAAATGAATGCATTGCAGGAAAGAGATGTTTTGAGGAGACTGATCTTTTACTATTCCTATTTTGCTGTGGATGGGATGTGCAGATAGGTATGGAAATAAAATGCGAGCTGGCAGCTTTTAAGTGTTTGGCTTTTGTCAGGGGAAGGATCTGCTAAAGAGAAATCCAGAAAGTGTATGGAAAGGAGTGGTGTCAGGAGGAACTGTGAGCACAGGGGTTAGAAGAGCAAGTGCAGGCAGTGCCAGAGCAGATGAGAGCGAGTGACAGTGAAAGACAGGGACTATCTGGCTGGACTGTGGGGAGTGGGAGGAGGAATGCTGGTGAGTGGCAGCACTGAAGGAAGAATTTGGTATGGTTTCATGTTTACTACTTCTGCTCCTTTTCCAAAATGGTTGCAGCATGTGTTGCAGGACTGGCAGTGTGTGAGTGTGACCACAGTGTGATCAGCTGCTCATGGTAGGACATCAGCTGAATGGCTGGCTGCATCCACGCATGGTGCATTTTGGTCCTGCTGTGGCAGGGAGGTTGGACTAGATGATCTTCTGAGGTCACTTCCAACCATGAAGATTCTGTGATTTTTGGAGAGACCTCTACAACCTGGTACATCTTGGTTTCACTTACATTAAACATTACTGTAGAGTCATCAGTGCAATTTGTTAAATACATAGAAAGACCTTGAAAGGCTATGAAAGATCTTATGATGAGTCATACCGCAATAGGCCAACCTTTATTGCACTGGTATTGTTTTGTTATTACTTTAAGGTGTAAGTAGAGATCACAAACTCCTGGTTACTAAAGATTTTAACTCAATACTTTACAGTTAAATCTTATCCAGGCTAATGAGGAGGACCTATAATAATCTGGCTAAAGGAAAATAGGATAATTACTGTTTCCATAGGGCTCTCTGGCTTGCTGAGAGCCTGCATAAACATCTCAGCACTGAGTTCTCTTAGGCATGTGTTTCAGGAAGTGTAGTGTAGAGTTCTCTTAGGCATGTGTTTCAGATAGCGTAGTGTCAAAAATGGCATCTGTGCAGTAATAATTGCTTGATTGCAACTGCACAAGTGAAAAATAATTTTCACCCAGGAATGGCTAGTAAACAGAGCCACATAAGCAAACTTAAGTCAGGATCGGTGCGTGTCCAACAGCTCATGGCAGTTTAGGTCGCTGGCAACATGGTTTTATGCTTGTCGTGAAGACAAGATGACTGGAGGTAGTGTAGTTCTTCTAGCGATCCCTGAGGTGCTGGAGAGCTGGGCTGGGTAATCCCTCATCTGCAGTGTGGTGATTAGTCTGAAGAGACTGAAGAGCTGACTGTCATTGGTAGTAAATAAAAAAATCAGGTTGAACAACTATTCAGAATAACTTTTTCCCCAGCACATTCTGTAATTTGGTAGTTGCTAGAAAGAACCCAAACCCATCAGTTCTTTAAAATAAATTTACACTTATTGTGCAGTTCAGCTGGTAGCTTTTAGGAAATTATTCTGTATTTAAAAATGTATTAATATTTTGATGTAATGGCTGTAATGACCTCAAGATGAGGCATTTTCTGTCAGTTAATGACTACCTGGGTTAAAGGCCTGAGGCTCTGCCTTAGGCCCTCTCTTCAGCTGCTGGTTATTAACTGCCAGCAAAGTCTCTCCATCAGTTATTATTTATTAATCAGTATTGAAGCAATTATACACCAGATAGTTCTTTGTGGGTGAGCAAATTGGTTACAGCAGAATGATTTTAGCTATCAAAAGCAGAATTAGTTCTCAATTAAAATTTTCTTCCTCTGCAAACTGAGTTTAGTCCAGCTCCAGAGATGAGCTCTAATCTCTAAGCCCACCTACACCCGAAGATTAACTTTCGTTAGCCCATCGCTTACCACTGGGAGGCCACATATGTATCTGATAAACAGACAGCAGCCTCTACAAGAAGCAGCAGGCATGTTTCTGAAGCCTGGTGTGATGCAGACGTCTCATGTTTTATCTTTGTACGTCCTGCAGTGCTGCTCGGATGGTGACTTGGTGATACCTGTTCAGTTTTTGGTCTTCATTACCTGTTTTTGTCCCACTCTTGCCTTCCCCAAAATAGCTCTCAATGAACAGTTAAAATGAAATGCTTGCTGCAAAGAATGTGTTGGCAGGTATGCAGGTGCATTGAACTAGAAAAGCACACACATATGAACATGGAGGGGTGTATTTGTGCTTTTGCTTGTATGTATTTTTGTACATAGAGCAACACAAAGGCTGATTCTACAAGTACCTTAGTTTAGTGCTTACTGCTGTTAATTGTTTTGGTTAAGTGTGAAACTGCAATGTAATACATTACTGATCCAAATAAATGGTAGCTTTTTCAGATTCACTGCATTAGTATTTGTTTAGCCATTCTGTTTTGGGTTTGTATATTGAAAATGACTTCTAGTGTATTAATTTTTAAATACTCTAGCTACAAAATATGCTACAAACAAACAAAAACTTATGTGATCAGCACCCATGCTAAACTGAATATGCCAGGGAATCTGTTAAAAATACAAATTGCGAACTTGCAATCCATTGTTATTGATTTCTGGTTGAATTTGCAAGTTGAATGCACTAGGAAAACACTGTACATATATTGTGCTTACTCCTTTAAAAAATGCTTTCTGTCAGCACCTGTAGTACAGGCAGTATTCAAATGTGATATTTATTTTACTAACATAAATTCCCAACTGCAGTCTGCAAATTTTTAATGAGTTGAAAGACTGAGGTTTGGGAACAGTTTGGTTTTGATTGTGGCTAGGAAGATGATGTGTGTCTGGTGGCTGTGGTATACTTTATAGTAGCAAGGAGGCTGTTGGAAAGCATAATTCAGTTTCTTAATTTGTGGATGATTTGTGGGTTTGTGGCTTTCCTGCAATAACAGGGAGTACAGAGAGAGAGGCAGCACACATGGTTCCTGGCCTGATGGTGGTCAGAACAGTATCTTGGTTGCAAGACACAACTGCTTCAAGAGCACTTCAGCCTGTAGCTGCTTCATTGAGTCCCTTCTGGCTAATAGAAAGAAAGGTCTGAGACTCTTAGTACTTTCCACTCCTTCCTTGCTGTTTGCTTGGAGGACAGTAGTGTGAAGTCCCTGTGGTTTCCTCCCATTTCCCACCTTAGAAGCAGGGGAAGGAGGGAGATGGAAGAGGAAAAACTCTTATTTCCTTTTCCTTTCATGTGCTAATGAGCATGTGCTTAGTAGTAGCTGTCTTGACAATATAACTCATAGTGAAGGCTGAACACTCGAGCGGTGCTCTGTACTACATTCTTTCATGTCTCCTTATGCCTCTTCTGTTCTGCTGTCATACTTGACTTCATTAACTTATTCTTTAAGGTCTCTGTCCTTAGAATTAACATGAATTCTGCTCTCTGACATCCAAAGAAGTAGCAAGAGTCTATTAACATGTTTCCATAGGAGTCATGCTCTTGCTATAAAAGCAAAAATGAAGAGACACATAATCTGTAGGAGGCATCTCACTCCAGGATGTAAAAGTGAACACATTCCTGCACCAGCCTGAACATCTGTCAGTCAAATGAGTGTTATCCTGTATACCTACCATAGTAACTGTGCTCTGTGCAATGAAAATGGATTACTGAGGCAGGTGGTTTACTTAACATCTAGTTGAGTGACAGATGCAGTATTCATGAGGGAGGAGAGTGACGTATACTTGTATTTATTTGTAGGCGAGTCTCTCCTCCAGGGTTTAGGTAAATTTCTTTTTTTTTTTTTTCCCCACACAGTAGCAAGAAATTTAGCCTACAGTCAATTGTCTGTAACGTTTACCTCTTTGGCCTGCCTTGACCTGATTCTTTTTCTTTTTCGTGTTGAAAAACCTGCACAAATTTGCCTTTGTCCCAGTAATTTTTTTCTGCTTAGAGTTAGGAAAGGCTCTGTGGTTTGTGGTGTTAGCTGTATTTGTACTACTAGAGGATCTGGTCTGTTTGATTTTTCTATGAAGGTGTCTGTGGGGTTAATAATAATTTTTCGTTGTTCCAGTAGGGTGTTTTCACAATTCAAGTATTTCTTCTGATTTTTTTTTTTTTTTTTTTTAATTAGATGCCAGAATGGCACAGCTTCATAGCACAAATGTGCTTTTCCAGGGTCCAGCCTGGCACAGACTGGCTTCACATGTCCTTCCCTGCTACTCTCCAAGCCTGTCATTTGCCCAGGGCAAACTGCAACTGTGGGAATAGCCAGGGTGACTCGTGACTGCCTTGTAGATGGTGGTGACATTGTCAAGTTTTTTCTTCTTGTAGTGGTTGCTGTGACTGCTCAGCTGCTAGAGCCTGGCATGTGGCCACATCCCCTGGCACCCCTCTTGTGCAGTGGGGTGGGGACAGGTGGCAGAGAACCAGCCAAGTTGGCCTGGTTCCACTGAACGGTACCCATAGGAGATCTTCCACTGCTCACGTCTGGCAGCTTCCTGGCTGCTGCGTGCTGTTGAGACATAGCAAGAGCAGCCAGAGATGAAAACTGAGCCTGTTATCTTCTTATTTGGAACAGCATAATTTGAAAGCAGATTATGTTTCTCTTTGAAGGGTAAATGACCTAAAGTGTATTGAAAAAAAGTTATCCCACAGTGGATTATCCTGAAAAATATTTAACGATGTGTTTTGTTTCACAGCATGCAGTGGAACTGTGTGGCAGTGTGGGACAGAATGAAAAGACTAATACTTTATAGTTATTTGAAGCAACTACAGTGGGGGAGGGGATAAGAAGCAGAAGGTGGTTAACAGCATTCACTGGGGGCCCTTCTGGAGGCACCCACTTTCTTCCCACTCACTCCTCCCTTTCCTGAAAGCAGTGGGTAGTTTGGTAGTCACAGCATTATGGAACCTCAAGGGTTTGTATCTTCAGGACATCAAGCAGTACCTTTGTTAATAAAGATAAAAGAAGAAGGGGAAAAAAATGGAGAAGATAAAAGAAGGTGGCAATAAAAGGTGAAGGAGGAAGAAGGGAAGTGGATTCCTATGGATTAATTTCAAAGAAGTATACCTACTGAATCACTTGCGTACCACATGTGTTTCTTGTAGTTCTCCAGTCCTCTGGCTAATTAAATCACAGTCTGTGGCTGCATAACAGTACATCACACTGGGTTGTACTTTACTGAGAAGTGTTCCTTTATGTTTAAAATGTGATAATGCTATTTTGGAGAAAGTTCATTGTTACCCTTTAAATACCATGGGGAAAAAAGAGAGACCCATTTATACCTGATGAGAAAGTTTGATAGTTTTTTTTTTTTTGTCTCACCTGAGTAATTCAGTTAGAAACCCAAACCTCTATGTGGGAATGTCAATGAGTGATCACATGCACTGCTTCTTTTAAAGTCATATATATGAATGCATATGATATTATTCATAAAATAAATAGTTTTGTTTTTGGCTACTGCTGCATCAGAGAAGACATAAGCTGTTTTTTTTTCCCCCAGACTAAAGGAGTAATTCTCATCTTACTAAAGTTTTATGAATTGGTTTCAGGTGATGAGTGATGCCCAGTCTTGTTTTGCTGCTCTTCATTAACTTTTTTTTTTTAATTAGTTATTAGCATCTCCATGTATTTAAAATGTCTTAAAAATGCAGCTGGCAGCTTTCCAATCACTGCTCCAAAAGCCTATAGCACTGCTGGGAGTTGTTGTGGCCCAAGTGCAGGACCTGGCACTTGGCCTTATTGAAACTCATGGCATTGGTCTTGGCCCAGCTACCTAGCATGTCTAGATCTCTCTGTAAAGCTTCCCTACCCTTGAGTAGATTGATACTTCATCCAGCTTTGTGTCAACTGCAAACTTACTAAGGGTGCTCTGGATCCCCTCATCCCTGTCATAAATAAAGATGTTAAACAGGAGTGGCCCCAGTACTGAGCCCTGGGGGACACCACTGGTGACCGGCCAACATCTGGATTTAACTCCATTGATAATGACTTGTTGGACCCGAAAAAACAGTTTTTCACCCAGGAAAGTATATACCCATCCAAGCCAATCAGTAGCCTTCTGTCATTATTTGGAAGCCTCCTAATATCTGATGCTCAAGTTGTTTTCATGCAAATATTTGGCCATCTACTTGTGCAGAGAGTGTGCATCTGTGATGCAGATAAAGTATTTGTTTGCTTTTGTGCTTGAATTTGAAAACTTGCTGTCATGGTTTAGTAAGGAGTTGCTTTTGCTTAGTAACAGGGGGAGCGGGTTGCAGTAAAGACCCGGTAAAAGTTTTTTAGACTCTCCCCCAACTCCTGGGTTCAGACCCACACCCCGGCCCGGCTGGGCCAATCTGGCGCCTCTGCGATCGCTATTTAGGGACGGGAATTTGAGGTGCCAGGCAGGAGGTGTAAGAGTGGTACAAGATGGAGGCGACCATGCAGACCCCAGAGTCGGAGAAGGAGGAAGGAAGGAGCATCAGACCAGAGACCCCTGTGCAAGCCGTGGTGAGAGTGCAGGCGGTACCCCTGCAACCTATGGATAGCAACAGCAGAATTGAGAGCCAGCAGCAGCAGCAGCTCCATGTGAGTGTGCCCGGACGGGCCAGAGACCGTGTGGGGGAGGCGGTCATGGCACAGGACATGCTGGAGAGCCTGTGCGCCGCAGAGCAGCCCCACACGAGAGGCAGANTGGGGTTTTATGTTTTAGTTGGTATTAAATTGTTTTCTGTTCTCTTCCCCAAGCCGAGTAGCCTGGTCTGTTTTGTCCTGCACTGTAAGCGGCAATTAAGCTCTCCCTGCCCTTTAGCAATCCTTAAGTCTTCGGTACTTGAGGCTAATCGTGGTCTTTTGTTCCCTGATGGGCCTAAACCATGACACTTGCTATTCAAGTTCCCATTGGGAAAGGAATGTACACTGTTTCTTGTCCATTCCCTTTGTTTCATTTGAAGGAATACATAGCAGGGGTTTCTTCTGGAATCCGAGATGTTCCTCAGCTTGAGGTTCTGTTCGGATTCTCCACAGAACTGTCATTCTTAGTATGCTTTATTGTGATCTGCTATTTTATCCATGAAATATGGCGTGGTGTTTTCTTTTTGTGTTTGATTTTGAAAAAAACCCACAAGGTTGTACTTTATCTTCCTATGAGTGGTTTAGTGTTTATTCTTGAGCCAAGCCTGTTTGGTCTGAACAGGAAATTTAGGCAGTTAATATGAACAGTTCAAAAATTATATGTAAGTCACCCATTGATGCTGACGACCACTTTAAAAAACTTCTAATATGTAGAAGATTAAGAAATAGAGCAGACTCTATAAAGCTCTTTACTTAAAAATATTACATCTGTCGTGGACAGAGATAGCAATGAATATATTAAAGTTAATAGTCCTGAAGATAATAGATGGATAAATTCACTGGGGGATATGATATCTTGGTGCAGAAAAAGAAAGTTTGAAACTTTTCCTCGTGCCTCCGTGTCGCTTGGCTTGTGATGATCCACAGGGGACTGGTCGTTCAGAGTTATTGAGGAAAGTATTGTAGAACTTGTCTGCCAAGTCAAAGTTACATTAAATTCAGGCCACGGGAAACACATAAGGCCTACAGAGAAGATATGGTGGCAGGTTAAAATTAAGAACCTAGTGCAAACCTTTTCAAAACAGTGATGTGGAAGGCATGAGTTGGCTTGAGAAAGTGAAAGGAGGTGAAGAAGGGCATCTTTTAACAAGCTTGGGACTCCTTGCTATGAAACTATTTTGAAATGCCTAACTAGCTTTTGTGTGAGAGCTGCTTGAGCAGCAGAAAAAGTTCAGCAAAAGCATAATTTAGGTATGGAAATGAAGTTTTGTAATTTGCATGGTTACAATAGGGCATATTATAACATTTGTCTTTACTACAAAGTACTTTGATGAGTCACACATGACTAGGAATGATTATACTACCATGAAGTATTGTGAGGGTAAAAAGGATTACTGAATCATAGTGCAGCTGGTAGTATAGAGTTGCCTGGTTTCATAGTTCTGTTATTCAGGGGTTGATGGCTAAGAAGAAATATCCTGACTACTGTTTTGTACTTATTTATGTTCTTTAGCAGCACTGAAAGCATTTAAATACATTTAATTATACAATCTTTTCCCTAACTGAACTCACCAGTGCAATGATAATTTGCAGTACCTACATGAGGAACAGAAAAGAACAAAACTGATTTCTCTGCAGAATCTATCAGCTGTGAAAGATGCCTCTTCCCAAATGCAGAGATTTACTGATGTTGGGGTGTTATCATGAAGTTGGACTACCATAACAGTTACCATAAATGTTTACAAGTTGAAATGCTTTTCAGTATCTATTGAGTCCTGTCACCTGAACTTGGACAAGCTCCCCTGCTACCTACCAGCCCTTAATCATAGATTTGCATATCCTTTCTTCTTCAGTGATTGCTTTGTGGCATCCAGTCACTTCAGACTTGGTGTCTTTCAGGTCCAAGGACATCTATATTTTTCACTCAACAAACCAAATTCTAACAATGCTGCTGAACCATAAGTTGCAGTTTAGCATTGTATGTAACACAGCGTAGCTAGGAGCTGCTACTGAACATCCCCTCCTACCCTAACTTGCACACTCTTGCTGTATCTTTCTCTCAGATCCAGTGATCTATGGCTAAACAGTGAGTCTGTTCTCTGAAATAATCAAAAGGGAAACTAACAAAAAAATGTAATAACTTTTTGTCCAAAACATCTCACTCAATGTGTGAATTAGTCCATGGGTCTAACCTGGGAGGAGAAGGAGGAAATGCAGAACTGTCCTTTTTAGTGATATGTTATCATAACTGTGGAGTAAGAGCAATATAAAACTGTCCGTGAAATTATTTTGACACTGACTTGTGCAGATGTCACTCTCTCGCATCCAAGCTGTGCTCATTGTTTCTCAGGTGAAGAAGTTAATGCCAGGTGCTCGATATGTCTGAATTACAAGTGATACTTGTCAGAGGGGTGAGAAGTTTTCACTGTTTCTCCATCTGTACCTCACCTTCCTGATTATTAAGAACCCTTTATCAGTTATTTCCTGAGGTTGAACAGTGTTGATCACTATTATTGGAGAAATGCCCCCTGTGCAATCCACTAGGAAAAGCCACTGAGCAGGGGCCTTGAAGACCAGCTCTAGGTGTGGGTCACATGTTAGTTTACAGTGATTTTTTTTTTTTTTTGAGTCCTTTCAAAAAAGTGCTTGTTGTAAGAATAGTCACATAGGAAAATATTTTACCATGTCCAATATGGAGACCAGTTTAGAGATGACAATTGGTGGAGTATTACTCCTAGATTCCAGCGATCAGTGACCCTGACCTAGAATTATACATGGGCCACTGGTTTATTAGCTGCCAAAGGACGTGCTCTCTGTGAACATACATTATCTGTGTTGGAAACTTTGCACTTTGCCCTCCATGACAATTGGTGGCAACAAGATCTGTATTTACTTATGCGTTTCACTTACTTAAATGCATTTATTCTACATTTCCCTTGTCTGTCATCTTCTTTTGCTTGTCTGCCTTCTAATTTTGCTGTGATGATCAGTGACTGGTTGTTTCAATTCTTGTGTACAAGTCCTGATTTTCTAGATGCCTTAGCTGTCCTTTTTCAGAACTCAAAAGTATTTAATCTCTCCTGTATGAGATTCACTTCCCATCTCTTCTTATTCTTATCACCTTGCCCTGCGCCTTTTAAGTTTTACAGTGCCTGTTTTGAAATACTGAGCGAAAGAGAGGGGTGGTACAACAGCTGCCTGCAGTGCTCAAAGTTTGTGTGCTTGAGGTTCTTCTGTGGCATAATGTTTTGGTTTTTATTCTTTCTTTAATCAGTTGTAGCATTGTGTTTGGCTGTTCAGTATCTGCTGGGTGCTGAGCTGATGTTTTCAAGAGCTGTCCACAGTGACTCCCAAGAACTCTTCCCTGAGCTATAGCTAATTTAGACTCAATTACTGTGTATAGTTATGGTTATTTTTTTTCTTATTTGTGCTTCTTTGCACTTACAGATGTTAAGTTTCATCTGCCTTTTTACGAACCAGCCACTCGGTGTCATGAGATTCATCTGCAGCATATTGTACACATGTACATATTGTACATATTCTGAATAATTGTGTATGACACACTTTTCTGCATATATGTCTGTGTCAGTTCTGGACATGTTCCTTATTGCTTGTCTCTGATGATGTGCCAGAAGCAAGAAAATGGCAGTTAAATGTTTTGTTTTGTGTCAGGAAGCTTTGATGGAACTTTGCTGAAAAGTCTTGCTGATAAAGATTCTGTACAGCAGCACACACACACCGACTCCCAGTGCTTCTGGCACACCATCAGAGACAAACAACCTCTCACATCTCCAGTTCCTCTTGTGCTCCCAGGGCCATGATCTCGTTGCAGTTACAGAGATGTGGTGGGTCAGCTCGCATGACTGGAGTACTGTCTTGGAGGTCTATGTACTATTTAGGAAAGATAGGCCAGCGAGGTGAGGTGGTGGAGCTGCTCTTTATCAGAGAGAGCAACTGTTATGTATAGAGTTCTGCCCAGGTGGGAATGAAGGGCATGTTCAAAGTTTATGGGTGAGAATTAAGGGGCAGGGTAATGTGGGTGATACTATTGTGGGAGTTTACTACAGGCCACATGAGCAAGAAGAAGAGGTCAATGAGGCCTTCTACAGACAGCTGAAAGCAGCGTCACAATTGTGACTTCTGTTTCTCATGGGGGACTTCAGCCACACTGGCATTTGCTGGTAAAGCCATAGAGCCAAGCACATGCAGTCCAAGAGGTTCCTACAATGTGCTGATGAGAACTTTCTGTCACAGATGGTTGAGGAGCCAATGAAGAGGGTTGTGCTGCTGGACCTTGTGCTCACAAATAAAGAAAGTCTGGTTTGGGGTGTGAAGGTTGGGGGCAGTATTGGCTGCAGTGACCATGAGATGGTGGAGATCAAGATCCTCCATGGAAGAAGCAGGACACCGAGCAGGATTGTGACCCTGGACTTCAGGAAAGATAACTTTGGCCACTTCAAAGACCTGCTTGGAAGAATGTCATGAGCTAGGATTCTAGAAGGTCGGGGTGCCCAAGAAGCTGGTCAGTCTTAAAGCACCTCTTCCTCTGAGCCCAAGACTGGTGTATCACTATGAGTAAAAGATCAGGTAAAGGAGGTAAGAGCCCTGCATTGATGAACAAGTTGCTTCTGGAGCAACTCAAATGGAAGAAGGGAGTTTATGGAACATGGAGAAAGGGCCTGGTCACTTGCAAGAGTGTAGGAACTCTATTAGTATGCAGGGATGAAACACCAAAGGCTAAAGCCCTCTTGAAATTAAATATGTCAAGGGATGTAAAGGACAGCAAGAAAGTCTTCTTCAAGTATATCAGCAGCAAAGGGAGGATTAGGGAGGATGTGAGCCCACTGCCAAATGTAAGAGTGCCAGAGAGGTCACAGAGGATGCAGAGAAGGTGGAACTACTGAATGCCTTTTGCGTCAGTCGTTACTGCTATGGCTGGCCCTCAGGAAGCCCAGTCCCTGGAGGATAGAAAGTCTGAAGGAAGTAGGACCTTCCCTTGATCGAGGAGGATTGTGGTAAGGATCTACTAGGCAAACTAGACATCCACAAATCCATGGGTTATGATGGGATGCAGCCATGAGTTGTGAGGGAGCTGGCTGATCTATCAGCTGACCTGATGTAGGTTTATCTGTTCTGGAATATTCTGAATCACTCTTCAGATTCTGTTAACTCCAGTGAGCAGACTGTCATTGACTGACAGTAGAGGTACAGACGTCATCTTCTATGCAGACGTACTTAATAGAAACCTTTAGGACCTGAAAGACATCTGAGGTGTCTGCTTTGTGAAGCATCCCTCTAACGATAGGCTGTAGTGTTTTGACTCTAATTCTGTTACGTTTGGTTTTTGAACAAATCTTAGGAATTGAAACTTTCTGCTTTATTTCAAGGGGAATGTACTGTCTGTAATGACACTAAATAATTTGGTTTTGTTTTGGTGGGGAACGAGGTTAAGGCAATCTTGATTCAATACAGACAAACTAAGAACGGCCAATTCAGATAGTGAATTGAACAAATCAGTTGTTTGCACATCCCTGATGTCCTAACACATCTAAAGGCTAAGTACTAGAACACTGGGGAGGATTTTTTTTTTCTTTCCATCCTGATTTTTATGGAATGCTACTAATCTGCACATGTAACAAGTGGAATACAAAAAAAAATTCTAAAAATAGTGGTTCTGATATGTGGAAACCTGCTTTTGCACTCATCACTCTATTTTTTGCTAAAATATCTAAGGCTGCAGTGACAGGAAGGTAATTTCTCTTCTTAACAGAGAGCACATTTGAACTATGAAAGAAACATCATGTCATTATTTGAAAGTCTGTCTATTCTAGGGAAGGACAGTTAGTGAAGAATTTAACCAGTCTTTATATAGCTGGACAATGCCAAATACGCAGCTTCTTTGGAAACTGCAAAATGGGAAAAAGTTGGACCTTCCATACTTGAACTTTTAATCTGAAAGAGGCTGTCTGTGGTTTTGTACCATTTTCTGCTCATCAGCATTCAGCAACACTGCAGGATAGAGGAAAAATACAGAAGCATAAGAAAAAGATAAAAGGAGACTGGGAGCTGAAAAAAGATAAATGACTTTGCTGTCAGTGCAGTATAATGAAAATCAAATCAGTGCTTGGCAATGCACAATTGGCCAGTATGGCTAACCCCAGACAGTGTTTTAAGTAAAATACATGCCTTTTGTGTTTTATCCTTGTATTCATATAAAGATAAATGACTTTGTTATTAGTTGATTGCAGGGGAAATAGATGTCCTGATTCTGTAAAGTCATAAAAGTGAGTGTGACTTACATGTTTATTGTCTATTTGGTTAGTGGCCTTGCCAGGAATGGAATGTTATTGTTTCTAAGGTAGGGCCTGTTACAGCCACTCTTTGGTTTGTTTGGGCTGGGTGTAAAAAGATTATGTGAGCAGAATACACTCATCTTAAAAATGGAAATCTATTGTTTGATAAGGCACATAAAAAGCCCAGGAGTTAATGAGCTGCCATGCTCAGTGTCAGTGTGTTCACCACTGCTCATTATCTTTGCTGGCTTGGCAGTTACTGGCTGGGGAAGGAAGATTGTCCTGCATAGCTTCTTTCAGTAGATTCTCAGTGTTGCTGAGCTGGTGTTTTTCTCTACCTCTGATGACACTGATGATGGTTATGGCTAGAAGTGATGATTCTTAGTGTGGCCAGGTATTGTCTCTGGTTCTATACCTTTGTGTTGATACTTTCTTATTGATAATCTTAACCTCTGTAACTGTCATGTATTTATCAGCCTCCAGACTTTCTCATAGCTCTTCTTCAGTAGTTACACAGCTAGCCAATACCAGCTCTGGACTTCAGTCCCAGGGTGGTGAAGGCAGAGTTACCAGAGAGTGCTATAGTGGTAGTATTTACGTGACCAAATTCTACTGTTATTGACAGTAGTATAAAAAGTAATTGTAGCAAACATATCAATTTCATTTTATCAAAATAAATAATAACAGTAGCTTTTCTGTGGTATTTTCAAATAGTATCAATGTTTCAAATTATTATGTGTTAACACAATGCTGCACTGTTTGTGGCCAACACACAATGGAAACATAACTCATTTAGAATGCGCTTATACTGGAATCAAAACACAAAAAGAATCTACAACAACTTTGAAAGACTTTTGCAAACTTGCATTTTGTTCCTGATTGGATCTGACAAAGTATTTTTAATGAATGTAGTCTTGAACATCTGCAGACTGTTTGCAAGCTGGAATTTTCTTTTCGAATAGCTGACTGTAGAATCACAGACTCTGTAATCATGGATGCTGTGTCTCCACAGTACCTATTTGCAATATAATAATATAATAATCATAATAATAGCAATAATGACATCATTTCCCTCCCAGTTAAAATTCAGTGTTCTGGATCGCATTTCATGCTAGTATAATGTACTATTGGCTGTTTGTTGTGGCTCACAGATGAACGCAAATGGTATTCTAAACACCTTGTACAGCTGAAAATACACTTGTTTTCAGGGTTATTCTTCTCCAGCTTTTTCCTTTTAGTAAATGATCCACAAGTGCACAGGAAACTTCTGAGCCACAGTTCTTTTTTTATTTCTTTTTGGAGTAGATTATATATAATGTACAAACCCATTGGGAGCCCTGGTTTTGTGTCCACAGAATGAACTCAGGTTGCCGCTAACTCTTTCAACATGGGAGTTAAATGAAACAGAATTGTTTACAGAGTCATATTGTTCCATCTATTCCTGTACTTTCTAAATATTTGTGTTGATATTGGTTGTTGTAGATTTTAGGTCCTTGAATACATCCATGTGGATTCAGTGTGGCGTACAGCTAGGAAAACTACTGGCATATAAACTCGCAGGGAGAGGTAACGGATTCACTAGGGTCAGGTGTAGAGACACCACTGATTTAAATGATGAGACACTATAGTTATCATCATACTGTGTAACGCGGGAGTAAATGTATCGCAGTTGAGCTCTTCAAACACAGAGCTTCAAATGCTGCAGCATTCAGTGTAGTCAAACTCTTAATCTTTCATTTGCTTTCATAGCTCAGTTTTCTTTTTGAGTTACAGGACCAAAAAGAAGTGAAGGGCTTTCAGGCCTTTTCCGTGCTGTGCTTGCTGGCTCACTTATGTGAGCAACCTAGTAACTCATCTATTTTTATAATTCCTGAGCCCTCGGTGACCTAGGATTTGGAGTTTCTTTCAAAATACTTGCTCTTTGTAACCTGTGATGAAGGTACTTCAGTTTTTAGGAGCTCAAAAGCCACCACTTATTAAACTGCTCCCCCTCCCCCCCTTCAGTGCTAACCTAGAGCTTTCAGAACGCCTATTGCTCGAGAGACTGAAAAACCCTTAGACAGCTCAGCAGTAATGACAAAGTAAAAGCTGGCATTCAAAGAAAAGTTATTTCTTGGGGTCTTATAGAAGTATGCTTTGCAGAGTATGCATCAGTGAAACTTAGGTCAGAGCAGACCAATGGAGCAGCCTTTGCTGCTTAAGGATCTGTGGTATGGGTGGGATACAGAAAATGATGGAGAAGAATGTGGAGAATGATGGCTGTTCAACTGACTTGGAGCTACCACACAGCTCATATTTGACCCCATTCCTGCATTGGTGTAAAATGAATTAAGTACATCTGTTCTTTTTAGGGAGAGATGAGTAATCCTCAGCAGAGTACAATACAAGTACAGCATGGTGATCCCTTAATGGGCACTGAGTTAACTGCCTCTGGAACAGAGAGTGGGATAGCAATGTCAGCAGAGCATCATGTCCCAAATAATTTCCTGTGCTGCAAGTCAAGACTTATTAGCTCAGACATGGCTCTGCCTCTGCAGTACACATGTCTCTGAGTGATGCTGGATTGCAACATACAGCGATGCCAGCATGCCTGCTAGCTCCTCTGTGCCATGCTCTGTTGCCTAGGGGAGCTCTTTCCCGGCAAGCACACTCCAGGCTTCTGCTGAGGTTTTTCATGTGCCCTCTTCTCCAACAGCTCATCGTTTTCTGAAACAGCTCAGCATCTACAGGCCTGTACTGATGTTATTAGTTTGGTTGGTTGGGTTTTTCTTTGTTCTACTTATTTATTTATTTAGTGATTAGTGAATTTCTTTGATTTTGTTAGAAAGACAGAGGTGAAGTACTCTAATAGTTGCTTAATGTAATCTGTGACTACTAGCCTTTTAATTTTTTTTTTTTCAACGAGCAAAGTGGGCAGTGATCGAATGCACCTGTAAAAGTCACAACGCCTGTTTGGATTAGTAAGTGTCACGCATAAGGAACAGCAGCTGGCTGAGTAGTGTTTGGGAGTCCCTGAAGCACAGCAGCTGGAGGCTCACTATCTGTTGTAGGCTTAATCCTTTGAAGTATTGACAGTAAAATTGACTGGTTCTTTAACCAGGGAATGTTTAAGCTTTGGCCTTTCCTTTGAGAAGGAGTCAGTTAGCACTGTAAGCATGCAATCCAGCTGTAATGCTTCTCCCTGAGCTTTCTTGTTCCCTCACCGTTTTGGATTTTTTTTCCTTTTGCTTTGCCTAATAGGAAACGGCACTTTGAAGACCCTCATGGGAAAAGTGTAGTAGATATTTTAGAGGCAGAAGCAACAAGCTACTTGAGAGCTTTAGGCGAAACTGGCAGCAGAATATTAGTCAGTGATATTTATACAAATGTTTTCCTTAGAAGCTTCTAGTAGCAGTTTTTACTCATTTCATAGGCTGATCTGAAGAATCATAACTTGTTATTAGTTTATACTTTCTCAGCCCAACTCCTCAGCCCCCTTCCGTTTTTCATTAATGTTCGTACATCCCCATGGCATTAGTGACAGTTAGCATGTTACAGAAGTCAAACTTCCAAGCACAGAGTACACAAACTGCAGGAGAGGATCAGACTGTTGCTCCTCTTCATTATCCTGCCAACGATAGAGTCAAGTACCAGAAACTTGATGGAAAAAGGATACTTGTGGTCCTGTTCCGATACACTAAACCTAGAGAAAGCTTCCTTATGAAGTCTCTGCTTGACCTTTTCCAGTGTTTGTATCCCATGGAAACTTCAAAAATATTTTGCATTTGTTCATATCAGTACTTGCTAAAGTGCACAAATGCCCTTAGTGCTCATGCACTGTTGATATTACTTCTAGTAATTGTTCTTAATGTTTTTTAATCTGCAAATTTGTAAACTCGGTTTATGCTGTGGGTACAGATATGATGCGAACAAATAAAGCCTGTTGTTTTAAAGGTTTACCTTGCACTATGCAGTCAGGGTATGTCTCATGAGAAGGAATACTATCTCAGACTCTAAGGAAGTGTTAAAGAGAGAGAGACTAATGAAGCTGTTATATTGACTTGAATGTCAGCTGGAAGCTAAGCAGGGGAATAGCTTTCTTCATCAGCTAGGAAAAGAGAAGGAAGGGCTGTTCAAACAACTGCAATCTGCTCTGCTGTCAGCAAAGGAACGTATCTGTGCAGTCTGTTTTATTGTGCTAGGAACTAAAGAAATGATTGTGGCAAAAATGCTTTTGTATTCTTATTTTGCTAATTGACAGGCTATTTAAGACTTAAACCTTTAATGTGAGTTCAGTTTTGCCTATTTGTATGACCACAATGCTTGCAACAGCTAAAAGTCTGGAAACCAAGTTCTGAAAATATGTGTCTTCTTTCCATCCTCCCATTGGACCCTGTTGTTGCTTTGTGCTAGTTAGCTTCCTGGGGAAGGAATTGCCTTGACTTTTTTTTAATAAGAAAGGATTTAATCCCAGTTCTTTTTAGACATGATCTCATTCTAAAGATACTATTTTAATCTAATGCTAATCAGCACATGGCTATGAATGAAGAGACTAGTTCTCACCAAATTGTTTTATTTTGGGAAGCTTATGCGATAGTCAGACAGACCTATTTTATTCTCAGATCATTAGCTGACTGGCTGTGTGTCCAGATGTAAACCAGGTGTGATGTTTGAGCTGTGGCTCAGAAAGATGAGGAATATAATTTGAAGGAAAAATTGTCCAAAAGTATTTTTTCATAATCATAAACATTTGAGCATTTAATATATTGGAAGGGATTTGATTAATAACCTTGCAGTTAAACATTTGATGTTATTTTCATTTAAACAATTCACATGCTGCTATATTAATGTGTGTTCTGTAGATTAAAGTCAGCATGCCTCAGAGTCTTATCACATTTGTCCAGGTTTGTAAATGTCAGAGTACTTGAATTTTGTAGATTCTTCTGTCTTAAGATGCAAAAAGGCTCTGTTTGCCAGTTCAGATTCTTTGTGTGTATATGATCTGCCACTTCTCATCTGGGTCTCTGCTAGCTGCTGGTTAGGCAGTTAATCACTTTGATCCCTGGTTGTGGCCTTGATCTTTCTCAGATGGGAGTACTGAGATAGGAATAATGTTCTAATTGATACAACCCTTCAGTTTTGCTTTCTCTGTTTAGAATTATAATGTGCCTTTAGAATTTTTTTTCCCCATCTTCTAATTCTCATGTTTTACACTGGGACTGGTGTGTTCAGAAAGGGGCTTGAATCCTTCTAGCCATGAGTTGGAAGTGTTATTGATAGATAACCGCCTCTTCCCTAATTCATCATCTCTAGTGCTCATTCTGCCCATGGTTTTGTCTGAGGCTTGTGCAGAAGTGTTTGTTACTATTAACACATTTAGCTTTTTGTTTTGTTTTATTCTTCTATTGTTCTGTGGATTTTTGTATTGTTCTATGGATCTGGACTGTTTTAAAAACCATTTTAAATATTAGTTGAGGGTCAGAAACAGGGCTTTTTAGTGAAGCTTTTTATAGTGGATTTTCGTTTATGTCCGTACTAAAAATTTGATTTCTTGTTTCCCTATTTCATGGTTTATGGATTTTGCCTTTACTGGCCAAATTGTTTGTATCTTTGCTCCGACAAGTTTTTTGCCTCAAGGAACTCTCACTGTTTAATATGGTTGCTGCTCTTATTGATGTAACCTGTTTTTGTTATGGATTTTATAGCAGTCAGAGCACAAAATTTCCCGTGTGCATGTTTTTCTTCCTCCTAAGGGCTAGGTACAGTTTTTCAAAAAGTATTGTGGGCTCAGTCCAGCACAGTGCAGACTTATCTGCAAAGATGTTCAGTTTCCTCTGTGCCAAGAAGTTTTAAAGGGTACTTTAAAACTCTGCAGCTTACCTTACTAATCTGTTTACCTTGCAAAGAGTTTTTCTATGAAGTTTACATAAAACTCAACTGTGTTCCTTTTGCTTATTGCTGCTATTACAAGCCATGCATTGTGTAAATGCATTTGAGCTCACAGATGTGTGAGCTGTGCTTCTGCTTTCCTTTTCTGGGCACCATATTTTGTCATCAATTTGCTTCATTTATCACAGGTTGATTTATTTTTCTAATACCAATAAAGATTACTATTAAACAAACTATGAGTAAGGTGAAATGTGTATCTACCAAACGATGGGTTCCATTATGGTGATGCCTAATCTATGTGAAACATAAAAGTCCTGACACACCCTTGGAATTGTTTGTGTTGGTTTCTCTTGTGCAGTCCATCTCAGTTTTTTAGTTATGCTCTGGTCAAGTGCATTGCCTAGTAGCTATTTTGTAGGAGACTACTTTGTTCAAATCTCTTAATCACTACAAAGTGAATAATAAATAGCCTTTCCCTTTAAATGAAGCTAAACAGTCTCAGTATGGTAGCCATTTGACAAAAGATGTTATTGCAGGAATGAGCTGGTTACTCTTAGACTTGAGTGGATATGGAGAACTTCAATTTTTAGAACCTCTTTTGTAGTTGCACAGTTTCTATAGATCTACAGTTTGGGATATAGTTTAGATCTGGTTTATTAAAAAAACCCTGTGACTGAGTAATTTAAAAACAGTTTTGGTGGTTTTATTAAATTATTTTTTATAAATTTTGCAATGGAAAAGGTGCTGTTTTCTAGAAAATGTGTTTTAGCAATAGTAATGTAATGATTTATGATAAGATGATTTATCTGTTTGGGGCAGTGAGGAAATTCAAGATCTATTTCCAGATCTTTTTCAGATTTTCTTACTGAAATTAATCCCATTTTTCTGCATTCTTTGTTTATAAAATAGACCTAATAACAGTTCTTTTCCCCCATGTTTTGCCTGCTTCTCTTTAGACAGACAGATCTGAGAATAACAGTCGACTCTTGCTCTTATTTATGTAGCTGCTGAGCACAAGGGAACCTCTAGACAATGCCACAATATAATCAGCAGTTATAATGGTTGCAGATTATGGAATCACTCTAAGGTAACATCTGTGTGCTTGTGACAGAGCAGTCTCTAGCCAGGTGAAATTGGTCATATTTCAGGGCTGCTGAACGTTGTAGGTCACTTGTTAGCACTTTCTTTAAACTTGTGTACTGCAGTAACTCTTTTTTTTTAATCTAAGAATAGGTTAAATAATATTTATGACTGATAGATGATGTGGAAGATTTGACTATAAAATAACTACTGAAAAATATACTGAATAAAAGAATTCTTTTATAAATGTCAATCCAATTCCAGCCCAGCCAAAGGAAATGGAAACTGATGTTAACCCTTGAGCTACATCTTGTGTAGATTTTTTGCTGGAGGAAAAAAGCTATTCCCCCATCATCTTAGCACAGGTGATGTGATACAGAGTTTTAATGTGTCATAGGTACGTAATGTAAATCTTTACACTTTGTTTCTTAAAGTTATGGTAATTTTTCACCTTCTGCAAAGAACTGGAAGGAACCTTAACCACTGGAAATCTCAACAATTTAGACACTGAATCTCCCAAAATAGCGTAGTTTTCCCTCCTATGTTGAAGTTATTACAGAACTCAAATTTATCTGTATCTAGTTTGTCATGGCCCACTCTTTTCTCCACAATCACTTTCTCATGCTGGCTTTAGCACTGAGGGAGCAGTGAGGAAGCTGAGCTACCTGGACACTACCCACCTGGTTGGCAGAGTTAGCTGACTCATCTGGTTGACAATTTGCTGTGAGATGAGGTGAACTGTAGTGCTGGGATGTAGTAATGAAACAGTCAAGGCTGAATGACCTGAGTATGTGGTGGTAGGATCATGGCAGCCTCAGTTGTCTGAAATGGCTAGGAAATGGTGTCCATAATAACATTTGCTATACACTAATTGTTAACATGCTCACTGTCTGTCCCTGAGCCATTTCAACAAGATGATACAAATTCTGAGTGCTTTAAATTAGTCTTAATGGCACTGTGCTCAGTGACATAGCCAATATTTTATTTTATGCCAGCTGAGCATTGGCTGGATTTATATGTGAATGCAGCTCATTAACTTTCCAAAGTATTTTATGATCTCTTCTCACGTTAGAAATTGTAATATGTCTGCATGTCAGTTTTGCTTCCTATTGGAATATATTGTTGCACTTTTGGCTGGAGCAGTCAGAAAATACTTGCATCAGTTTTTGTTCAGGTGAGAAGTTGATGAGGCAACTAGATGCTTCTTCCATGCAGTCGTGCCTATTTGGAAAGGAGAAGAGCAAAACTATTGCCCCCTTCCTTCACAACTCTGAAGATACATGGCAATCTCTTTGCTTAATATTCCTTATTTTCCCACTGTCAGCTGGACCCCTAGTAATTTCTTTCACATCTTCCTCCTTCAGGATCATGTTATGAGGTTTTCATCCAGGAGTATCTGCTATGTCTGTTCAAAGCCTCTTTCCCCTTGCCATGCAACAGTGTTCAAGCACAATCTGTGCTTGCATTTAGTTTCCTGAGACATCTATCTCTCTACCTGTGTCAATCCCTCTGTGATCAGTTCTTTCACATAAACTTTGTTTTAGTGGCAGCTTCTCTTATTTTCATTGATTTGTTGAAGTTGTCTTGAATGAGGATGCAAAGATGATGTTTGTTTTAAAAAAGTTCCACCCAATCTCAAGCAAAACAGTATTTCCTCAGAAAGTGTCAATATCTCACAGTTCCCAAATAGCTTAAAAAAAAATCCTGAATGTCTTAAAACATTTTTGGTTGTAATTATATCCCAAAAAGACTCAGTGTAGTGCTACGTGTGAGTGTTCAGTTTGGAGGAAAATCATGAAGATGAGCTATCCCTTCGGTATTCAGTAGGCACATTCCATTACAATACAGTCTTTTTTGCGGTATTGTCTGTGATGAGTAATGAATAGGAGACCGAAACAAGGCTTTTTCTGTCATTTCTTCCCATTATCAAGTTTAATTATGTTCACTACAGCAGAACTGGTATTTCACTTACAGCTTCTCTCTCCTCCACTTATAAATGGAGAATTTATTGCATTTGAACACAGAAAACTTGTGGAGTTATGCAAACACGTGAAACAACTCATACACGTTCTTAGTAGAACTTGACTTGTAGCTTGTTCACTTATGTACTGACATGATATTTCTTTTGCATTTATCACATTTGAAAACTCATTTGAGATGCACTGCTTATTTGCAGAAGTGACACAGGGAGGTCGCAGCCAAGACTGTTGCATCCAGACACCTGTCTGCTATTGTAAATGTGTAATACAAACATACATTTATTTCTGTAACAATAATAAAATAAATACCTATGCCTAAAATAGTCAGTGAGCAAAATGATACAAGAGATCTCAGATTATCAAGTAAATTGAAGCTTTTAAGCACAGAGGCAATGCACGTGTTTTTCAGATGTCATATGCTGCAGAAGTGTTATGCATCTTGAAATGAGGAGCATAAGATTACTTTCTCCCCTTTTATGGAATTTGTAAATGGCTGCTCTGTTGAAGTGTTAGGGCCTTCTGAAACATGTAAATGCATGTTTGAGGTTAAGCACATATTTAAAATTAAACATATGCATAAGTGCTTTCCTGATCTGAGATTTTTAAATCACTGTTAGTGAGGTTGCAAATGTGCCAGTGCTGGACTGAGCCTGTGGGTATAGTCACATAGAGGGCTGGAGCTAGTTTGGAGGAGCCTCCCAAGAACGGTGCTTCATGTGGAGTCTGATGGCTTTGAGGAAAGGATTGAAATCCATGCATTATTCCCAGGGTGGCATTGCTGACACCAGATGATGTACAGAAACATCTGTTTCGTAATGGGAAAGCACTCTGAGCTGCTTTACAACACCTGTCAAAGTTACTTTTAATTCTGCTTGAAGTAGATGGGAGGGAAAACTATCCTTAATTGTGGATTCTTGTGTTGATACCAAGTTACCTACTCCATGCTTGCATGAGAAAACAAGATTTAAGATTGTTTTCAGACTTTTGCTCAATGTCTGTACTCCCCCTTGCTCCCAATGCACTCAAACTTAAGTACATGGAGCAAAATGGACCACAGACAGAAAATAGAGGGAGGGAAATCTAGACAGTAGCAAAATAGATGAATGTTGTCTTTGGAACATTAGCTACTTTTGCTTGGAAAGATGCTGTAATAGTGCCAAGCTAAAAGAAAGAGATTCACATCTCTTGTGGTCCCACAAGCCTATGTGATGTGAAAGCATTCAGAGCTGGGCAAAGACTCCCTGAAGATGAGGATGCCTTCAGGAGTGATTTTGCATAGCCACGTGCTTGACAATGTCCGTGGTATCAGGTGGTTTGAACCAAGAACTGGGATTATAGATGCATCTTCTCCCCTTGTCAGCAACAAAGTAGGACTTGCTGTTGTACATGGTGCTGTGACAGAGACAGATCAATGGTTATTGCTGTGTAAATTCCGCATTGGATGTTTTCAATGTGCAGCTAGCTATTTTCCTTATAACACATGGGGTATAAAGATGAGGTCCAGTCATTGGTCCTGCTTCTCCTGATCTGAATCATCTGTGGTCATGACCAGAAGACTGTAATTTAAAGAACTGTGGTTTTTTTTCTTTTTTTCTTTTTACCAATGCATTGCCTAACAAGGACTACTTGAGCAATGATCTAAAAACACAGGCTGTAGACATGGCAGATGCTATTGATGAAAGTTGCCTTGGCAGAAGTGTCCCTAGCCCAGGGGCTGAATCAGTCACAGCTCCTCTGAAAGTCTGATTTAAAGCTCCTGTAGTTAACAGGAGTCATTCACATGAAGTCAGTGGATGTTGTGTTAGGCTGTTAGAACCCAATGAGCCATCTGCTCTCGCAAGGCTTCCCTTGCTTAAACAGAGGTGCACTTCATTCCCTTGGAGCAGTATTTCTCATCCAGTGAGCTGTGATACCTCCAGGACATCAGGGAAGGCAGTGATGGCAATTGGAATGGTCTTAAAACATGGAAAAGACAGCTAAACATTTAAAGAAAAGAAGCCTTGCAGAATGAATGTGGATTGTTATGTGGGATTATTGTGAGCAGCCAACTTTACTGTTACAATACATGAAAGAATAAAAATATGTCTTGATACTAAGAAAGGTGATACTTCTTAAAAGCATAACACCATTCTAAGAATGAAGATTTCAAAGGAGATGCACATAAAATAGAAGATGGCATAGAGAATAACGTCTTCAAGAGCAGGCTTCAAATCTAGAAGTGTGTATTTAATTCTAAAGTAAGAGGTGGGCTCTGGTTTATGATGTGCTTCAGGCTTGCAAGCTTCTTATTGTAACATCCTGATTTCTGCGAAGTTGTCAGCTTCCTTAATTCTCTGGGGAAGCAGGTTGACAGGCTTCTTGTGGCACTTCTAGCAAAGGTTATTAGTGCCTTCCTCTAATACCAGAAGGAGAGCATACTGTTGTTCTGTTTGGTCTTCCTTCATCTTTGGTGAGTTCCTGCAGAGGAAGAAGGTTGGGCCCAAGTCTTTTTTACATTTAGACATATGTAAATACTGGATTTATTCTTTTTATTTCCATGGCCAATATACTGAATGCATTCCAAATTCCTCCTGCCTGCAAAGCAGAACTGAACAAAGCCTTGAGTTTGACCTGAAATATTTCACAGAATATGAAAAAAATGAGTACAGGTTTTTCCTTGCTGTTCTTCATCTCTTTCATCCTTTTTTCCCCCACTTATTTCAATTTTAATGGGAACAAAAAAGCCAAAAAAAGTCATGATTTAAAAATATCAAAATAGAACTGTTTTACTTCTGAACTCATTCGTCTCTTTATGATGTGCTAGTCTTCAGTACAGTGGAAACATTTTTTGTGAACATACTATTCACCAGAAATTAAGATCTTCATTGCTATTCACAATTTGTACTTGTCAGAATTTACTCGTTGTGCTTGGTATATAGTTACTAATTCACTTTTTAAAAAAAAAACCAACACTTTGAAGGAATAAGACAGGAAAAACCCTCTCTTTTTTTTTTCTTTTTTCCTTTTTAATTGCAAACTTTCTTTTTGCTGATGAAATTTTACCTGCTCTAGACATGAAGATTTTCTCATTCACACTAGTTGGTAACTGACTTTAGTTAGATGTGATTTGTTCTCAATCTGTTGCATATTTCTCAGGACAACAATCCCTCATTTTACAATCACATTCATCTGTTCTGGTGACCTGGTGGTATAAATATTTTTAAATTACTTTGACTCCTTTTATGCAACAAACGCTGAAATATTAAGAGAGACTACGGAAAACATTGCCATATGTACAAAATCCAGTACCTAAAGAGGGCTTACAAGAAAGCAAGAAAAGACATGTAGTAGTGATCAGTTAAGGGGTAATGGCTTCAAACTGAAAGAAAGTAGATTTAGATTAGGTGTAAGGAAACAACTCTTAACCGTGAGACCGGTGAGGCACTGGAACAGGCTGCCCAGAGAGTTTGTGGCTGTTCTATCCCTGGAAGTGTTCAAGGCCAGGTTGGATGGGGCTTTGAGCAACCTGGTCGAGTGGAAGGTGCCCCTGTCCATGGCAGTGGAGTTGGAACTAGAGAGGCTTTAAGGTCCCTGCCGAGCCAAACTATTCTGTGATAAATTATTTGTGGATGTACACTTTTTGTAAAGCTAACACTTATGACTTAACTATAGTTAAGTAGACTATTCACTTACAACAAATACATGGAATTTACCTTACAACTTTCAGGAATATTCTAGTATTTTATTTTTGATAATGCTGCCAAAGTAAGTCCAAGAACTCAAGTTAGCTTAGTGATAATTTAAAATTAATTTTTCAGATGATGTTTCTGTGATGGTATCTGAGTATGGCTATTTTGTTATCTTTATTGAAAGAAAACAATAATTTTTATTTTTAGTTTTTATTTGGAAAGCAAAGAAGGGGGAAAAACCTCAATTTTTTTGCTTACTTCAGAAAAGAATGTGAAAATACGTGTTGCAGCAGTTTAATTTAGCATCTTTAATAACTTCTTGTTCTGCTGTTAACAAAAGTGAAAATGATGGAGTTGAACTAGCTGATCTCTAAAGGTCCCTTCCAACCCCTACCACTCTATGATTCTACCATTCTACGATTTCTAGCAAAGTGTGTCTGGTCTCCTCCATCAGTGGTTGTGTGGTATAACAACAGTGTCTCATAATGTCAAAGGAGAGGATGGGTTGTAGGGCTGTGGATGCAAACCTAGTTACTCAGACTTGTGGTAGGAAGGAAACAGTCAGTCTGGTTCCATTTAGGATAGAAATGAGAGGTTTGTATTGTTTTTGCTTAGTAGTCATAACTTCTGTTGAAAGATTGGCATTTGTTGCAAATATAGGTGTACGGGAGGTAAGAAAAACTCCAAGAATTTAGGCTGACTTCATGAACTTTGTTATATTCATAGGTATTGGGACAGTGTCGCTACTAATATGGTCCCTCATAATATTTTTCTGGCGTTTTTGTTATTTAGGATAGGAAACTAAGCTGCGTTGGGACTCCACAAGTGTGCTGTGTCTGTTGTCTGAACAGTCCCTGCCTTATTAATTCCCATCCGTGGAAGGTGCTTGCTGTAGGCTGTCAAGTGGCCATGAGGCTGAATGCCGTCTTTGANGGGGTAATGGCTTCAAACTGAAAGAAAGTAGATTTAGATTAGGTGTAAGGAAACAACTCTTAACCGTGAGACCGGTGAGGCACTGGAACAGGCTGCCCAGAGAGTTTGTGGCTGTTCTATCCCTGGAAGTGTTCAAGGCCAGGTTGGATGGGGCTTTGAGCAACCTGGTCGAGTGGAAGGTGCCCCTGTCCATGGCAGTGGAGTTGGAACTAGAGAGGCTTTAAGGTCCCTGCCGAGCCAAACTATTCTGTGATAAATTATTTGTGGATGTACACTTTTTGTAAAGCTAACACTTATGACTTAACTATAGTTAAGTAGACTATTCACTTACAACAAATACATGGAATTTACCTTACAACTTTCAGGAATATTCTAGTATTTTATTTTTGATAATGCTGCCAAAGTAAGTCCAAGAACTCAAGTTAGCTTAGTGATAATTTAAAATTAATTCTTCAGATGATGTTTCTGTGATGGTATCTGAGTATGGCTATTTTGTTATCTTTATTGAAAGAAAACAATAATTTTTATTTTTAATTTTTATTTGGAAAGCAAACAAGGGGGAAAAAACCTCAATTTTTTTGCTTTCTTTAGAAAAGAATGTGAAAATATGTGTTGCAGCAGTTTAATTTAGCATCTTTAATAACTTCTTGTTCTGCAGTTAACAAAAATGAAAATGATGGAGTTGAACTAGCTGATCTCTAAAGGTCCCTTCCAACCCCTACCACTCTATGATTCTACCATTCTACGATTTCTAGCAAAGTGTGTCTGGTCTCCTCCATCAGTGGTTGTGTGGTATAACAACAGTGTCTTATAATGTCAAAGGAGAGGATGGGTTGTAGGGCTGTGGATGCAAACCTAGTTACTCAGACTTGTGGTAGGAAGGAAACAGTCAGTCTGGTTCCATTTAGGATAGAAATGAGAGGTTTGTATTGTTTTTGCTTAGTAGTCATAACTTCTGTTGAAAGATTGGCATTTGTTGCAAATATAGGTGTACGGGAGGTAAGAAAAACTCCAAGAATTTAGGCTGACTTCATGAACTTTGTTATATTCATAGGTATTGGGACAGTGTCGCTACTAATATGGTCCCTCATAACATTTTTCTGGCGTTTTTGTTATTTAGGATAGGAAACTAAGCTGCGTTGGGACTCCACAAGTGTGCTGTGTCTGTTGTCTGAACAGTCCCTGCCTTATTAATTCCCATCCGTGGAAGGTGCTTGCTGTAGGCTGTCAAGTGGCCATGAGGCTGAATGCCGTCTTTGAATTCCATCCCTGCCTCCGCCACTGGAGTTGCTATGAGATGCTGAGCAAATCACATAAACTGACAGAGTCTCATTTAGCCACTAATTGCGTGTTACTAATTTTCTTAATACCCAAACTAAGGCACCTGTGACCAGATTCAAAGCAGTATAAAGGTTCACCGCTGCAATAAGATATAATGGGAACAGACCTTTAAGTATGTGCAGTAAAAATGTGAAGCATACTTGACATTGAAAAGTGTCAAAGTAGGCACCCAGAATTAGTCTCAGCTGCTCTTTGTTCTCCAGTGTCTTACATGAAAGTAATAGTATAAACTAATCTTGCAAACATTTTGAAAAAGAACTTCACTAATACTTACAGGGCAGTATGTGCCATTGCAGTGAGTGATGAATTATGCACCTAAACTAGGAACCTATTTATCTTTTGTGGGAGAACATGTATTACTTTTATTTGTATTTAGGTCTGACACTGCAGAAGATTTTCTGTTCTTTCTTTCTCTTATTTAAATTAATGTAAAATTGAATTCTCAATATAGTCATCAAACAGCCTGTGGGAAAGTATACAATAATTATGTGTTATTATTCAGTCCAACATCGTTATAAAGTATCACAACCTATCTGCCTTTTGAAATGAAGGCAGTAAAAAAAATTATGCTAAACAAATCTCACGTCTTTACATTCATTCTGTTTTGTTTACTTAAGTCTACGTTCTGGTTTATTTACTGAAGTCCCTCTTTGGACTACTATCAGAAAATTTTACAGTCTTTATTAGCTTAACGCTCAGAATCTTTGTATAAGCTAAGGAAATAATATAGTCCTCATTTTATGGACTCAGAGGTAAAACGTGGAGCACTGGAACAGGCTGCCCAAGGAGGCTGTGGAGTCTCCTTCCTTGGAGATCTTCAAGACCTGCCTGGACATGTTTCTATGCAACCTGATCTAGGAGGACCTGCTTCTGCAGGGGGGTTGGACCAGATGATCTAAAGTCCCTTCCAACCCCTACTAATCTATGATTCTATGGTCAAGGTAGCCCCTACATGTCAAGGGTCAACAGTGTTTGAAATTTAGGGGCTTCAATTTCAAGCTTACAGGTGCTAGGCTTTAGACTGAACTCTGGACCAAGCACCTGATATTGCAAGTAACACTTGAGAAGCTGTCATCCAAACTAGCCAGCTAGATAGACAGAGTGTCACAGACTGTCTTTTGTGGTAGCTCTCTGCCAACCAAGAGGGGATTTTCGGAGGGCAGGGCTTGATCTGTGATGATGCCTCTGAGGTTCCTCCGTAGATTCACTTTCAATGGTTGTTGGGTGTAGGGCAGAGGCAGACCCAATGTTTAAAGATGGCTAGCATGCTTTGGCAGCGCCTGTTGTCTCAAAGCCCCTGAGAGACTTGGGCAAAGGCACAGCTATTTCTGAACTGTGTTCCAACTTAGAAGTAGCCTTGATGTGAGCCATGGAGCCTTGGCAGTTCAGAGCTGTTCTGGACAGGCAGAGGGACACCCAGGGAATCTTTATAGGTGAAATAAAACTATCTTCAGCATTAGGCAGGTGGTGGCAAATGAAAGTTTGCAGCATTGCGGTTTTTGAGCTTTGTTACCTGTGCTTCATCTCAGATAGCATTAAAATGCATTTTTTGCATTTGCCAAAAGACACACGTTGTAATGCAGTAACTTGAACCTCACTTTTTTTTTTTTAATATGTACCTATTTTTCTTCTTCCCTTCTGTTGTCCTGTTCCTTATTATAGACACATTTGGCCACTGTCAACTTGAACGATTTTTTGCATACTTGGTTGGCTGACTTTTTTTTTTTTTCCTAATTTGCTGATACAGTCAACTGTGCCAGTACAGTAATTATGCAAAATTGTGTCTAAAGGTTTAATGATACAAAACAGTGTTCATCACAAATCTATTTGTGATTCTTACCATCTTTCCATAAACTAAAGGTTTTCAGGTGTTTGAATTAGTATTTCTGTGGTTAATATCTATTTTGATTTAAAAAAATATTTAATTTAGCAGATAAGGGAACATTTAATGTACGTGACAACTTTGGAAGGAAGGAAGCAATAAACAAAAGTAGTGACTTAGAGGTGTTCAGATAATGGTTTATGTGCTTTCAGGTGGTGATTATGAGAAGTCTGCTTTATTACATGTCTCATTAGGTTACATTGTAATCTCTTTTACATTACAAATGATAACTATGTATGGCTGATTATGCATAGAATCTAATACAACACAAAGATAAAAATACGAAGATGGACATAGTAACAAAGCAGAGTAATGTGTCTGCCTACTGAAAGCAAAAAGAAAGTGGGTTAAAACAGAATTGACAGGTACAGTGTACTGAGATTTGATAACTGGAACTGGTTCAGTAGAAGAGCAATAAAGCAATACTTGGTAATGCTTTCAGTGAAGCTGAAAATCCCATTGGTTTTTCTTGATCCAGAATAGAACATTTAGAAATATTTCAAGACTGGTATTTCTCCTTCATGTTTGCATTGATATGTTCTGATTTCTGCCCTGCTGCTTTCCTCAGAACCCTGGCTGGGATTTATTCTGACCACAGAAAGTATTAGTGAGTCAGATATTATTATTAGGACTGACATTTAGTAGAGTCTTTTTTATATCAGGTCATTACGTACTTGCAGGGACAGAGCTTCTGCCACAGCCACTAGAGACAAAGCACACACAGCTCCCATCAGACAGTGTATGAAGAGGGAGAACAAAAAGGGGTGCTCCTTTCTGCCACTCTCTTGGTTACCAGTTCTCAGCTATATGCCATCTTTGCACTAAGGAAGCATTAAGGACTGTAAGGACAGGGAATAGTAAATGACTTGGTGGTGCTTTCTGGTACCTCCTTAATCAGGGTCACACTTGAGCACCGAATCATGAAAGTGAGTTCTGTTCACTTGGGTGCTCCCCGTAGTCAGATGTGTGAGCTGTTTGCTACTGAGCACAACATTCTGTGGCTTGTATAAACAGCTTTAATTTACAGCTTTTTGAAAACAGAGGCCTGAAGCAGTCATGAAGGTTTCAGGAATGTTAATTTTTTTGTGTACATGAATGAGCTTATAAATGGTTGTTTTTGCAATCTTCCATAGCTCATCGAGAGTAACTGTGTCGTTGCCAGAGAAAAGAAAAGAGAATGACTTTTTTTTTTTCCTCCACAGTCTACTAATACTTCTAGGGCTCAGTAATAATGTGCCTTTAACAAACCATGAACTTCTCTCCTACTGAGCCACTGCATCCTGCCTACATTCAGTGTAGGCAGAGAACCATTATACTAATCCACTCTCCCATCATATCTCTAGCAAACACATGTAAGTGCTTTCTTTGAATATTTATTTTGATGCAAGGAGTGTTAAGTTTTTTATTTGGCAACACAAGCAAGTAGGAGATCGTGACTTCCCAACTTTGTAACCTTGATTTTATGAAAGTTCTGGTTTTCAGCTATGTCATGTTTTGACAAAAGTATGACAGTCACATTTGGCTTTAAGAGACAAATCCTGCCACCTCACAACAACCTTAGAATAGTTCACCTCTGCAGGTAGGATAGCTTTACAATGTAGATGCTGAAATGATCAGTCTTTTGCTTTTTTTCTTAACAGGTACGGTTATACGCGAGGCCCGATGCAATCCGAAGAGGATCAGGGGACTATGCTCTAAACATTACAAGGAGACTGATTGAATTTTATGAAGATTATTTTAAAGTGCCCTATTCCCTGCCAAAATTAGGTAAGATTTTCTCTAGAACGTGAATTTCACCCAAAGACAAAAGATTAAGTCATATTTTAAAAGGAAATTGAAGACTGGAATGTACTAGACTTCAAGGTAAGGAAATGTTTGAATTGTTTTAGAAGGACTGATAGGTAAGAAAGTAAGGAAGTTTTCCTCTCGGAGGAAGAGAAGCCAAGCTTTCCCTTCTCTAGCCTTGCAATGAGCAAGAAGCAGACAGTAGTTAAATTTGTTAGGCAGTGGGAAGTGATCTTGAGACCTTTCACTAAGTGGGTTTGTGGTTTTTTTTTTTTATGCTATGTATTTTGGTCCTTACTTTCATTAGATAGCTACTGGAAGATATTTGTTCTGTAAAATTTGTGTCCCAGCCTTAGATGGGGAACAGGATTGAAAATATTTGTGGAAACTGGAAACCTGTAACAGTGCAAGGCTGTATTTCTTTCATTGTGTTTCATGTGGTTTATTAATGATGATTAGTACCTATGTTTAATTGTATTGTTGCTTATTGAAAGAATTGCTGTGAACTTGTTTTGCTGCTCAAGTGACCTAAATGTAAATCTGAAAAATTCTAGTGTTTTTAAAGTATTTTCTTCTCCTCCTCCCTTTCACCACAATCAATTTTTCTCCTACACACTTGAACACTTTAGACCGTGTTATTACACCCTCTCCCCTTTGGAGCGTATTTGATCAAGATCCAGAAAAGCCTATTGCTCAGCAGCAGGGAGGGGGCTTGCATTGGATCAGAAGTGTTAAGAGTTGATACTCCCAGGAACTCAGGGTCTATTTCATTAAATCTCTTGCCTACTGAGTAGCTTTATTAGTCTTACAGCTAATGGCATAGAAGAGAAAGTAATTGATGTTGCTAGATGAAGCTGTTGCATGAATTTTTTATAAGAATGTTGTGGCATTTGTTTCTTATCTTTAAATGATGGGTTACAGGCAGTGTTCTGGAGAAATATGTGGGTAGGTTAAACATAGCACACATTCACATCTGGTATCAGATTCATAAAGGAAGATGTAAACTTACAGGTGCCAAAACTGTAGAAGGAAAAAAAATAATAAAAACCTTTCTGCTGAATATAAGGGACAAACACCATCACTTCAAGTAGTTTACTGAGGATGCAGGTTGGGACTGTAGCTGCTTCAGAATGTCTTTCGTAATTACAACATACAGTCTTACAACTCAACGTGTTGTATGAGTTAGTGTTATGTCGTGGCATATCTTTTCAAAATATCTCACTGAAAATGAATGTATTCTAGTTTGGTTCTCTTTGAAACAGAACAGGAGGAACAGTCACAAGTAAAATTGTAATTTTTTTCATCAAATATTTGAGGTAAAATTATTGAGTTAATATGAAGTACTGCAGTTTTCTGCAGTATCACTGCAGAAGAAAAGTGTCTAAAGTTTCATATACTATATTAATATGTACTTATAGCTACATCATATATAAATATAATAAATATATATATAATGTAAATATAATAAGGAACATTTTTAAACCCTCTCGATATAAATATTTGTCCAAATTTGGCTTACTTATCAACATGAGTGTTCTCAGTTCAGCCCAATACTAAGATTACTGTGCTAGTAATATTAAGCCTGTGCTGGTGTCTTTGACCTGAAGGAGTGCTGCTTGCTTTTTTTAAAAGAAAACCCTGGAAGATAGGTTAGAGACAATAGTCTGATGGGTGGACAGAAGGGCTAAAAATGAAACCACTGTAGTGTTTCTATGATAGAGATTTTGTGGTAGCATTTAAGGATTTTCTGAAAGAAGAGACAACACGGTGTTAGCTGCAGCAGTGGAAGGCGTGTGCATCAGGAGGATGCGTTGATACGGACAAGGTGCCTGTGCTGTGTGAAGCCTTGAGACTGTCACCTGCTGCGCTGCTGTCACCACTGCAGGGGATCGTGTGCTTCCTTAAGGTTTTAAAAAAAGCATAATGTCTCTTGTGGAACATCTGACGAGTTTTTCATTTGATTTCAAAATGAAATGTGAAATGTCTTCAAGTGGGAGTGAAAATTGAGGAATGTAGCTTAAAAAGCTTTTTAACAGCAGAGTCACTTTTGTAGAAAATGTTCTATTTCAAACACAGATGTTTTAAAAAATGAAAAGTCTTGTTTCCTGTATTTTCCAGCCCTAACAAAAGTGAACTTAAACAAACGTAATTATTTCATTAGAAAATGTGAATTGTGTTTTCAAGAGAATGCTGCTGTTGAAAGACTGACCGATATACTATGCAGGTGCTTGATCAGCTACTGAGAGATGTGTTGTTAGTGTCAGTGCTGTAGGCCAGGGTGTGTTTGTGGGGAGAAGAGACCTGCAACCCTTGGGGAAGCACTTCCATCATTTGTGATGTCATTCGTCTGAACTCTCTATATGGTAGGAACATCTGAGGACATTTAGGCTCTTTGGATGTGTTGCTGTATCAGAGAGACTTGTATTCATTTGTTTACTTCTTCTGCCATGGAGGGCCATTTCCAAAGATGCTCGGCATTAGAAACTAGTGCTCTAGTGCTCTTCATCTGAGTTTGTAACAAATCAGCTAGTGTTCTGTAGTGGAACTACTTTCTCCTGACACTCTTAACTACTTGATTGTTTTTGAGCAGGCTTTTTTGCTGTACTTACGTGCAGTCAGACGTCTGTGGTTGCTGTTGCCAGTTGTGGGCTCCTCTGACATCTTGGCAGCCTATGTTACTATCGGGAACTGTGTAGAAACTGGGGGAAACTTTTTGTCAGTAACCAAGATTTTTTAGGTCTTATATGATCTGTACTGACTTCTGAATCCACTAGACCAGTAGATTTGTTTTCCAATTGATATGGAGTATGGTAATGAATGTAAATTGGGATTTTTTCTCATTTGAATAACCAATTTCTGCAGTTAAAAGTTCTGCTTATCTCGCAGATACGTGCTTTTTCCCCACATCACACTCTGAACTGGAAGGGGCTTGTGTAGGGTTTTAAAATAATAATTTTTGTATGAATTTCATTTTAAAGTCAGGTCTTTAAAAAGCCCTGGATTTTTCCAATACTGTAATATCCTTATAAACAGTAGTTAAAATGAGGGGTGGATAAAGCATTGGGTTTTATTTAATTTTAAAAAGATATGCAGTAGGGTTTTTAATTATGTTTCTAAGGCTGATGAATATAAAATACATATCTGTATTTATTTTTAATGCAATTTGCAATACACAAAAAAAGTTGCTTTGTATGCATAGAGCTTTTTCTTACAAGGATCTTCGAGACTGGAGTAGTTTTCCAATGGGGAATGATTAAGTAAGGAAGTGTTTTTTACATGTGGACAGTTGTGACTCTAAGCTGTGAATGATTTGGGGTGGAGGGGCTTGACTGTGTTTTCCAACAAACACTCAAGGGCCACCTTGTGAGGTTAGCAGGAGACAGGTGCAGAGAGCACAGAAAGATCACTGTACTACAGCAGGTGGTAGATTTGTGAAACTCCTTGTTAAAAGAGACATAAATGCAAAAAGATTATACAGAACCATAGAGAGACATGGACAAGTACTTGGAGAGGTGCTTCATGGGAGGAAATCCCATGGTTTGAAAACAGAAGCTAGGAAAAAAATCAAAAGAGTGCTACTTATACTTGTGTGGTCTTATTCCTTCTTGAACATCTACTTGTGGCTGCTATTGGAGAGGAGAATATTGAGCTAGGCAGTCTTTTTTTGTCTGAGCTTGCAAGGTTATCCATATGTCATAGTCTTCCATTTTCCCAAGTGTGGCTTGGAATTTCTTTTCCAGAATACTTCATGTACTGGAGCTAGGTATAGGACTCCAGTAATGAAAGATTGACAAAACTTCATGTATGGTGCATAAACAAGCCACTTACATGAATATTTTTGGTTTCTGAGCCTTGGTTTTCCTTCTTTTATCAGCATTGAAGCATCACAGTGTTAGCAAGGTATACTTACCACTTCTCTGAAAAGTCATTTTATGACTGAATTTAGTTGATTCTGGCTACTGTATTTAGACACCCATGTAATTAGTGTAACCACTATGGGTTGTGTAAAGGGACTCAGGTGAGTCACAGTACCTAACTCAAAGATGCTTGACTTGGATTCTTTCAACTTTAGACACTCAATTGCCATGTCTAAATTAGCAAGCTAATTACCCTAGGTTCCTATTCATATGTGGAGAAGGACATCTTCCTGGGGATGGATTGAATCTTAGATGGGCAGAATCTCCCACTGGAGCTGCCTAGGTAAGAGAGAACTTTTTTTTTAAATTTTTTTTTTTTAAACCCTGGTTGTCATTTTGGTGTTGTGTGTACCATTAAACTTTCACAGTGTGCAGACCTGGAAAGGAGATGCTTAGTGACAGAGATCTGTGAATGGGATTGAGAGGAACTCAGGCTTCTCAGAAACTTTTTAGTTCCTCATTGAAAGTGTCCCAAAAGGTAGAAGTATGAACAGCTGAAGGGGACATGGCTGCATATGTTACAGAAAGGCTGGATGAAGGACTCCTTGCTGTTTTGTATTGAGGTCAGTGGATATGAAACAATATTTAATTGATAAATACTGCAATTTATTTGAGCATTCTAGTGTTAAAATAGCCCCTTAATTTCCACTCCACTCTTACCCCTGCATTCCCCCAACTTTAGAAAGTCTTTTTTTTTTTTTCTGTAGTTTTGTTATACAGCAAACTTTGGAGTTATATCTGATATTTTTTTTCCCCTTACAAGTATGTTCAAGGTAATCATTACCTGGTTCATGCAAAAATTATACGGTCTTGTTTTCATTATGCAGCATAAATCACTTTTAAGTTGTGAATGAAAAGTCTCAGGAAATGATGTTCCAAGGGATTTTGTGGACATGTTGCACAATGGAAGACAAAATTGGACCATTAACATTTGCTCTTTGTGTATTTTTGAAGAACAAGATTCAGTTTTTAAGGGATGTCATGGAAGAATTTAAACTCTTTCTTATGATGTAAAAAGTAGCTCAGCCATGCTAAGAAATAGTTCATCAGGGAACTGTTCTGATTTTTAAAGGAAGCTCACCTACTTCTGTTTTGTTCCCTGATTGACAGTGAATATTTTGGTGAGGCTGCTGCGTCCTGTTTCTGTATGAGGCATTGCAGGCCCAGAATAAAAGTGTTAGGATGCTGTCGTAGGATGGCCAAGTGACTTATTGTGAGCACTTGTGATTAACTGTTCATTTCGATGTAATTGCTTTTCTATTAACTTGACAGTTTCATATGTTCCTAACCTACTTGTTGCAATATTGCCTTCTTCTCTGCTTGATCTTCCATCATCTTCATCATCACTCTTTCTGCAGCCACTGCTTTCTTACTTCCCCTTTGTCCTTCCTTCTGTCTTTGCTACTCCTTTTAGGATGAACGTCCATGTTGTTGCCTGCATTTTCTGCTTTCGTTGCTAGGAGTTTCACAATTCCTGGCCTCTATCTTTCTCCCTGACAAGGTGACCTCTTGCTGCCACCTGTCAAACTCTGACCTTGGAATTGCTGTATTACACCGAGCAAGGTAGCTCATTTTTTCCTTCTCCATCTATAAAATGAAAGCAATAACTAATGTTTTTATGGTCTTGTTTTTGCAGCAGTTGAAAACAATAGTTTGCTTCTTGATTAAGAGGTTTCCAACCTGAAAATTTAAGAAATGCTGATCTGATCTGACCTCCAGCATGGCAAGTCCTATAGTTTTGTAATGTTCTTAAAACATTATAGCTGTAAGGTCTGTCTGAATCATACACAGCCTTTCTGAAAGATGTCCAGTCTCTTCCACTGAAAGAAACCATCACAAGGCTGTAGGAGAGAGGGAAAGGAATGTTTGACTCTGTTATGTCTGAACGAGTTAGTCATATGACCTTCTGAATTAGGGAGAAAGAAGCAAGAGTAGGAAGGGAGGTGGTCTAGGAGTTGACTTCTGGAATAAGGAAGGGTGGGAAAAGAGTTGCTAAGAATTTGATTTCTGTGCCTAAACATAATTATCTGGTAATCCTGAAGACCTCTAGGTTCTATGCCTACTGGCCTCCAGATGAGGTCCTGTTGAGCTGTGACTGGACTGTACCTGATCGCTGGATGTGAATTTTTTAATTAACTTTGATCACCTCAACTGGGACTATCACTCATGTGTAGGCCGGAGAATTGAAACCTACTATTTTCTTTGACTAGGTACTTGAAACAAGCATAATGCCGCTGCACACAGAGGACTGTTTGTTGATACAGAGCATTCCTACACAGAACGAACTATGTCACTTTTACCCTGACCTTTGAAGCCTATGTTTTGAGGTTGGCTTTTATTCCTTCTTTTTAATAAAATTTTCAAATTGAGAGCACTTCAAAACAGCAGCTGGTCAGGACTCCAGAGGGAAAGTCTTCAGGTCCAACTGTAGGAAAGAACAATGCTTTTTTTTACTGAGACCAATGCTTTAAAACTGCGTAACTAAACTAAAACAAACTGCATAGGAAATCAGTCTGTAGAAAGAAGTTAAGAAAGTGGAGAAAAAATAATCTTCACTTAGGACTTGCTGTATTGCTCTAAACTGTTTCAAATAGTAAATCAATTAATTCCAGTAATTGGTATAATACAGCTTGCAATGGGCATTGTAACTGGCGTTGGAAATTTAAGAACCCTATCCCTCTATGTTGACATTGCACAACAAGTCTGGTACTGTTTGCATGAGACAGGAAAAGTTACATATGGGAGTCAAACAAGGGAAGTGTTCAGATAGTAGCACTGTTGCCAGTAGTAGTTAATTTAGTCCATAGTAAAAGGAAGATGACTAAATCCAGCATCATCCCCACTGGCTACTCTGTTATATCAACTTGGCTTTTAAATGAGTAATTAAAATAAAAAACCAAAAAGAGGGCGGTGCTGTTGTTATGTGAGGATAACAGAATGTGGGATTGTAGGAGACTTAAAGGAAATCTCATGGCTATTTTTGGGCCATCCAAATCCTTCATCTGAATGTAGATAGATTTTTTTTTTCCTTATCTATGCTTCAGTAAGTCATTTGAACAGTTTCTACCAATGTAGAAATGGGTACACTGAATTTTAGCAGTGACTAAGTTCTTTACCTTGTGAGGAATACAGATACTTTCTGACAATGGTGCATTTTATCATAAGTTAGGAGAAATAAACTTTCTCCACAGTGTTACCAGTGGAGATATTTCTGTTGACTACAGAGAGAGAGAGGAAACTAATCTGGCTAGTTTAAATTGATCTCTGTTTTTCAAATGACTAAAAGATCAGGTGATCCCTTCTGTAGGATTTATAAGATGGGGTAAGATCTGTGACAGATACAGAAACACCACAGAAATTGTAGGAATCACCACAAAAATGTGTGAATTTTACCTGATATGAGATGGTTAAATGCCTGAAAGTGCTTAAATCCAGAATACTTGCCAGATAGGTATGGATAAAGTAGTTTTCATTATAGCTCCTTTTACTCTGCTTGAGCAGAACTCTCATCCCTGATTGTCTTCTCCAGGGCTGCTAGTGATTGTCTTTTTGTTAGCTTAATCATGCTGTTCTTGACCACAAACTTTCCCTTCTGAATATCAGATTTTTGAAGGGTAATACTGACTTCTGCTGTGAAATAGTGTTGTTGGAACCAGAATCCTCTTGACCATGTCTAGCTTTAGAACTTTTTTTTTTTAATATGAGAGCCTACTGAAGAATTTTAAAAACTTGTTAGATCTGACAGTTGAGAGGGTTCATCAGAGACCTGGCTAACTACTGAAACCATTTACACCAGCAAGTGTAGCTCTGTCATAAAAAAGCATATGCGGAAAAAAACCTCCCAAACTTAGCCCTTGCCCCTACAGTGAACTTCATGTTTGTAACAGACATTGAGAACTGTGCACTTTGTTATGGGAGCGGGACTATATGTCATTAAAGTATTGGAAGAATTGTTTTCTATGCATGGCATGCCACCATGAAAGTTAGCCTGTGGAGATTGGAGCTACATGTTGATTTGGAGGAAAGAGAAATGATAGGTACTGAGGATACTGTGATAGGTTTAGATTATGTTCCTGAGGAGATGTGTCCAGTCCTGTCTATAAACATGTGTTTTGTACTAGTTTTATCTCTGCCTAGTGTTAGGCTTGCTGAATTCATAGTTGTTGCAGTGGTTCTCCAACCCTGGAAGAGCTAATGTCATGAGAAAGTCTATTCAGACTCTTTGCAGAAGTATGGTTTTATTTAGCTTGAAACTCACAAAGCAACACCAGTGTAGTCTATATCCTCAGTTGAGGCAGACTAGAAAGGCTTAAAAGACATTTTTTTGCATCTTCCCCTCACCCCGGGCACTTAAGCTGTTATGGTTTTCCTGACTCCTCCTCCCTTCTCATAGGGTAGGTCTAATGTTTGAAGACTTGTTAAAGGCTTTAGGGTGCTTGGCTATGGTTTCAGAGCTAATCTGTAACAACTTCTACTTGCTCAGCCTCTGAATAGCTGGAATGACAACAAGTAAAGAAAGACTAAAAGATAAGATCAAGAGGAGATTTAAACAATATTTGCATTGTATTGTTACTGTTTCAGAGATAGCAATTGTTTTCACTGCAATTTTGAAGATTCTGTCACTGCTTTCATTTTATGAATGTGTAGTTTTAATTATTTTTCATATTAGTATCATTGCTAAATGTAAATGACAACAGAAAACTAGGTAGGGGTTTCTTTGTTGTTTTTGTTGTGCTTGGTTCTTTTTGTTGTGATTTTTTTTTTTGTCTTTCCTGCAGAAGCGTTCCTGTTAACTTTCCACATTTTCAATTTTAGAAGAACTGTGCTTCTTTAGGGTAGTTTGTTATGCTCCCCAGATGGTATTGTGACAACCTTTGTTTTCTGTTAGATGCTGCTTTGAGGGCATCAAATGTTACATTGAGAAATAGACATTTCACTAGTCAAAATTGATAAGAAAGCACTTTGCCCACTAACTCACTTAAAGGGACTTGCATTTGCTTTTGTTTATTTTCTTATGTTTATCTTGAAATATGCATATATATCTAAAAATTTTTACCTTAATCATATTTCTGTAACACCAAGATCAGGATGACTCCTTAATTGTCCCTACCAAGAGCATTCTTCTACAATGTGGATCTTTTGTGCCAGAAAGAAAGTCGATGAGCAAAGTACACACATAAATGTCTAAAAAAATATTTTTATTTCTTCATAAATCTAAAGAGTTATGTATTACTGGTGCAGTGGGAGTTACAAAAAAGTAACCACTTACTGATAATGCCCTGAATGTTAGAAATAGTTAAAACACTATGTGTGGATGTACAAAATGAGCTTTCACATCTTCTATATTGTAAAAAAAAACCCATAGATACAGATGTAAAGAAGACACATTTTCATATATCATCAAAGAGCATGAAGGGTTTCTTTCAAAAGATTATGACAGTGTCTTGAAAAAGATTATAGCACATTAGAGTGGGACTTAAATAGGCCAAACATTTCTGTTCATACAAAAGATGTGAGGAAGTGTATAACTACAGAGCTGAATAAACCTATTGCTGCTGCCTAGATTCTGCTGGCTTAGTCATAAACCTTCCACCTGTACCAGCTAGTTTCTGTAAGTGACTGAAATTCAAAGAGATGTGTATGCTCACCTTGTATTGCTTTTGCTAAGGATATTGTAACTGAAAAGATTTTCTAACGCAATAAATTATGCGACGTTTGTGGCACTATGCCTGAAGCAACTTCATTTCTGCATTAAGGAAACCAATGATTTTCTGTGTAAGGATGAAAAAATTGAGACGGCTGAACAATTTTTATTAAAACAAGTGAATTGTCTCTGTACCTCTCCTGCCTACCCATGCTGGCAAGCTTCTTAAAATGGTATATGGATATTAAAAGAATAATTTAATAAAAATTCTGTGGAGATCTCTGGCAGATACTCCTAAACTTGCCTTCCCTGTTCTCCCTTGCCATGTATAAATTCTCCTTTTCTTTGCTTCTGATTTATTTAAATACCATCTGCTTATGTATTTAAAATGTAACATTTCTAGATTCAGGATCAATTCTGTGAAGATTGGATTTTCCTTCACTGTCTCTGATTCTTATCAGTAACACTTCTAACAAAGCTGTCCTCATGAAGATATATATGTGTCATAGCACACTTCAGATAGTGTATTAAGCTAAACGAACTCCCACTGTTCAACTCAAAAATATGTTCCTTGTCATATGCTACTCCTCACTGAAATTAAACTTGGGCAATATTTTAGTCTAGAGGAAACTAAATCCCTTTTTTCTCTTGGCATCTTTAGCTTTGGGATGGCTATTCTCTTGTATGTTACTGGGCAATTGAATCCCAGAGTGAGTCAGAGAGGAAGGCAAGGGGAAAGATGCACAAAGTGTCAAGAAAGAACTCAGAACTGTATCCTAGAAACCCTTGTAAATTTCTGCAGCTATTGCTGTTTCTCAGAGTGGCTTAGATAAACCTTTGGAAACCATTTCAAAATAGCCCATGAGTCTGTGGTTTTGCAACTGATCCCTCAGCTCTGCAATGATAGGGGACTTGTCAGTGGAGCTGATCATGGCAAGAGAGCTCCTATATATATGTTTCATTCAGCAGAATATTTGGTCTGTCACTAACACTATAATGTTATCTACAGGTAGATTTCCTTTGAGAATCATGATATAAAAGCACAGATATTTTGACAGAACTGTAATTATGCATGGCTGTGTTTATGATGTGACTCCTAAAACATTAACAAAAGTCAGTGGTTGAATTCTGATAACAAAATTATGTGAGATACTTCCTTCCATATTTGTTACAGTGCTGAAGCATTTTGTAATTGCTACTGGCTGTTTACACATAGTGCATTTTGCAAATGGAGAAGAACCAGAGTTTTGTTGTCCTGGAGGCACAGTGGAAAGCCAAAGAATGCTAAGAGGTGAAGGCAGGCAGGTGTGTTGGAGATCAGACCTGTATAAAATGTTCACTTGTCAGATAAAAGCAGATACACACTCAGTATATTGAAACAGAAGGCAGTTGGAACTTGCATATTTTCATAATTAAGTATTGATGATCCAGTTTCATGAGAAGGACATACAATTGGCTCCAATATTTCCTACTGAAAAATTGGTCTGAGAGTTTTTCTTCCTAGGGTGCTAATTCTCTGGCATGGAAATTTATAAAGCTTCACAAGACTGTCAGCTGTAACTCAGATACACAGAAAAATGCATTATATATCTTTCTACTGCTAATGTAAAATGATTTTCTAGACATCTTTTCTCCATATTCTTGAAATGTTTTAAGTTTTGATTCTGTCTTAAGGTAATCACAGACAATTGAATTCTATGAAGAAGCATGGCTGTTACTCAGTAACAAACAGATGCATTAGAAATGCAGTTTTATGCTGCATGCCGTTTCTCCAGGTATTTCTGTAGAAACCGTGTAACAATTTCCAAGTGATTAAAAAGATCTGAATGGTACAAGCCATGATTGATAACAGAATGATATAATGCAGTTCTTAATAAAACCTTCCAAAGAGAGGAAGGTTGTCAAATGACACCAAAGGATGTTCAGGAATCACTGTAAGTAATTCAGTGTAACAGTGAACAGATAGCTTTCTGTAGTGCTTACATTACATTTGGGGACAGCTGGATTAAAATCCAACCCCAGAGGAATTCCCTGTGTTTTATCTTTACCGGTAATTTCTTAAAAAAAAAATATAGTAAAAAAAAAGAAAAGAATAAAACAAAAAAGAAACCCCTTGCTTTTTGCAATTGAAATATCATTGGTGTGTGATAGTTCTGATATTTGTGGATATGGAGTATAAAATGGTCAAATTCAAGTACTTAGCTAAAGGATAACTTAGTGTAGTAATATTGGAGAAATAAACCAGTGCAAGTGAACATAATGCAATTTTAAACAATTAGAGCAATCTTCCTACGAGCAGTTCTAGCCTCTCAGATCTTTACATATATTTGTCTGTGCTCCTTTAACATTAATATCTCTTTCTAACCACGTATACTTAAACATAGACACATGCAAACATATATATGTATTATCCTGGCTGTATTTTCTGTGCATATGACTGTAATCCTATTAATTAACATTACATAGATAAAATTTCAGTCAGCAGCTGCCACAAACTTCTGTGGAGGCTCTCCCAATCCATAGTTCCCCACTTTCTGCTGTCTCATCTAATGGGGCCAAGTCTGATCACAAAACTGAGAAGTGTTTGACTAAAGCATAGGGAGTCTGAGAACAGGGTTGTCTCAGTTCAGAGTGTGAGATGAGTTTAGGTTTGTGGTTAATTAGAGAATTGGGCCAGTGCGCTTAATTTCAGGCCCTTATATGAGGGTCCCATGGAGAAGATAGGTTGTGTTTGCTGGTTGTGGGCTAGATGTTTGTAGATGCAGACCTTTTTCTAGCTGCCCCCTCTACTTACAGTTCCTCACTGCAGTACTTTCTCATCACACCCGAGAAAGATGAAGCAGGCAGACTCTGCCCTACATAGAGTTTCATAACACATTAACTTCAGTGGTGCAAAGTGTCTTTCTCCCTTTGATGTTTAGGAGGTTATTTTTAACCACCTCTTTCCAGAGATCTCTTTTTTCAGGCTGGTCCTGCAGTTTAGCTGTGCTGCTGAGAAGCAGTGAACTGTAATGTGGAGATAGGGACTACTGGCTGGCTGGGTGAAACTCACAGCTGCTTAAGACAATTCTGTTGCTCGTGTCCATGAAACCATAGCTCTAGGAAGATTATAGTTACAGATGAAACACTAAGGTAGAAAATGTAATTACAAACTAACTCTTGAGAGTTATATATAAAGATGTATGTTGCATCTCTGTGTTAAAAACTAGGGCCCTCAGCATCAGAATGCAGTTTATTGCTACCTTAGCAAAATAAAGGTGTCAGTCAACTCACCTAGAGAGAAAGAACTGTCTCATACTCTACCACAGGTGGCTTGTTTCCATTATTGGAGTAGCTTATAAGTAAAAGTTGACAGACACAGAAGCTGTAAAATTGTTTCACTTCAATAAGGGCTCCTAAGAAAGAGAGCAGTAGAGATAATATAAACGTCTCTGTTCATATCAAAACTTTTGACTTGGCAAGCAGACTATTTTATATATTGAAAGGTAATTCCAGGCAGAGCCAGTTTTGTGACAGGATATTCTTTGATCTGTGAGACCGGTGAATTTCACTGAAACTCATTTTAACATTCTTAGCTAGGAATTTACTACACATCCAGGATGAAGGCATTTTGACCTAAGGATTATAAGCAAGACCAAGCAGTGTGGAGTTAGTCTTAGTCTGTGTGAAGGTGGAAAATTCCCGATAATATTGGTATTGGTTCATGATATTAAAATACGGAACTGTTCATTTAGGTATATTTAAAAGCTTTTTTTGATATCTTTATCCATCTATCAACACTTATATGAGATAATGCTTTTCTTTCCTTCAAGTTGTTGCTAAAACCTCATCTCTTTGTAGGCCTTTATTTAGGTAGACACCCACATGTGAATGGATGTCTTCAGTAAAATGACTTTGCTTTGTCTTAATACTTTAGCACTGAGTTCTTCCATAAAGTAAGTATGCTAGTGAAATGTACGTGCCATAGAAAGGTAGTGGGTCTTGATTTGATGGTGATGTTCATTCAATATGCAACTTTATAATTGTTTTGTCAGTGGCTCTGTATCTCCCGCTGTGATGGAAACCTGTATTGTGAATTCATCTCGGATGCATTTCCTTCTTGTCTGGTGACGGACACTTCTGTAGAAGTGCGTGTGGAATACTCTAATGAAGAAATGCCAATTTCTTTGTCCTCTCACAAATCTATTACGGGGATACATTATTGAATGAACAGCACATGCTGCTTTTTTTTTTTTTGAATTGGGATCAATTGTATTTTTGGTACAATCTGTATTGCAAAGCTGCACCTGTAAAGATGTCTTGTTTCCCTATCAGAGGTAGTGGAAATCAAATGGCAGATGCACACATTGGGTTTTATAATAAAGAAATGTTAAAATCTCATCTTATATTTTTCTGTTTGTTGATCCATGAGTTTTCTTCTAAATCTCCTCTTTATATTTTCTTCTCTTTATATTCCTAGGGTGGATTGATGGTGTAGATGGGTTACCAAGTGTCATAATTAAAGGGTTAACTGCCTCTGTCATTCTTTTCTGACCTTTCTGAGTGTGCCATTTCAGGATGGTAACCAGCTCTGAGTCAAACTGTTTTCTTATTTGTATGTGGTGCTTTTTTTGTGGTATACTATGATTTACAGACTTAGTTAACAGGAAGTTGAACCTGTACTTGATTGTTCCAAACTATCATCTGAGATTTACTTCAGATTTAAAATGTAAAATGTTCTCAAAAAGTAATAAAGTTTTGATGGGTTTTAGCAGCATATTAAGATTTGTATTCTTTAAAAAGAAATTTTCTTTAGCAGTAAAGATAGAGAGGAAAAAAAAAAGGATTTTTTTTTTCTTTCTTTATCTCACCTGAAGTCCCACCTTATGACATTAGGGATTATGGATTTACTTGGATTTTATTTTGAGTGTCTGGTTTGCCCAGTAGACTGAAGAGTTAACTCTGTGGATAATACTAGCTTCTCTGTGTTACTATGTTGAGTTCTGCATCTCTGTCAATATGATTGTGAAGGCACTATAGTTGCAGAACTCAAAGGTGTATAAATAACCTTTTGTTTACCTTCTTTCCTCTCGACATTATTGTTAGGTCCATTGGAGCTGTTCTAACATTGAACCCAGCTCTCCAACTTTAAACCTGAATGTGCAGCTCTTTTCTATTACAGAAATTTTTGCTTGACATCTTTCCTTCGTGTTTTTATGCATTGTGATGAACAGTGAGATTGGAAATCCTAGATGCTGTTAGATTAGAAATTCAGCACATGATTGGAGAGCTGCCAGGAGCTGAGTTGCAGAGTTGAGAATCAATAGGAGATGCCCGACCTGACTTATGGACTACCAGCTGGTTGGCCATGGTCCTCAGTATGCACACTTTGTTTATGTTTTAAATGATATTACACCAAAACATACATTTAAAGATGATTTCTGCTATATTTTCATGCTTTGCATGCTTGATCTTAAAAAGATGAAGTCTTGTTTCATCCTTGGAATTCCCATAAACCTGATTTAGAGTGTTTTCAGTTAAGAGATTCTATTCAATTGCATCAGACTCCACTTCCTTTATGTTTCTTTTAAATCTTGATGTAATTAACAAAATTTCATTTTTTTTCCTTTTTCATTATCTATGCAAAGTGAAAACATTGTACAATTTTGGAAGGTGAGTTTGGAGAGCATTCGTATTCTGTATTTATGTATACACAGAACTTTTAAAAACAGAGTTCTGAACAACTACATTGCTGGATTTACAATTAAGATATGTATGATCAGTGTATGTGGCTTTGTGCTTCAATTTCCCATTATTGTGCATTAAAACTGATCAAAACTGTAGCATATTGAGATCACAGTGTTTTAGATTTTCTCACACTCATCACTATTGATTAATGATCCATGGCAACTAATAGCATACTTGTGTATTGCAGGTTGCCTAAATTAGGCTATAATTACATCTACTGTCATAAATAAAATGGCTAGACACAATCAGAATTTGCACGGAGGCTATCTTGTTGATAAAACGTTCTTTTAATTCAGTTGGTGATGTTTTGCTTCTGACCAGCTCAACTCTGCTTTTGCAATTGGATGAAATAAAACCAAAGAAATCCTTCACCATGTCATGCCTTAAAATAGTTATGCATTTAGGGAGGTATAAATATGGATACTTACATTTGGTAAAATTCCACCTTAGTGTAAAGTATGTTTGTGTATAAATGAATCTTCAACATCTAAAACCCCACTAATCCAAAATCGGTTCCAAATAATAAATGAAATGATTAAGTTAGCATTGAAGTACTATAAAATCTGTCATCACTCACTGTTACCCAACCTCAATTGTATGATTCCTGTGGAATATTATTTGTAATCTTATTTTTCTTCAATGAAATTGTACATTTGGATGCCCAGAATTTATTCTGTATATTGTCTATTGGATATATGTAGTACAGAATATGAAAAGAAAATCTTATGTTGTACTAAAAATGTCAGAATAAATTGCATCTCTTATATATTTTCATATGGTGATGGGAAAGGCTGGAAGAAGATCTTTGTGACCAGAAATATTTGCCATTATGAAGTATGATGACTATGAGGCTGTAAGTTTTATAAGTTCTTACAGCTTGAAAATTTGATTTATAAAAAGATTAACAGTGCTACTAAAGTGATTTTCTGGATTTGGTAACATTAGAGTGTAGAGTGATATCTAAATATGTTAAAAACATTCCTGCTGAATAAGAAATGGGAAAATATTCTTGTATTTTGTGGTTAAAAATAATACTATTAATTTCTGTTTTTCAAATAGCTGTAGACATTTTTGGAAGGAAGGCAGTTTTCAAATGTATCCAGTGAAGTTTTTTTTAGGTTTGTTAACTGGCATACCCTCAATGGATTTAGAAAATACTTTTTTCAGTAAGAATATAATAGAACAGAAATGGCTGTGCAGCCCTATACATGCAAATGAACAATATGCCAATGGAGATTTCCATTCAGGAGCTATTTCAACAGGTCACGTTTCAATTTAAGTACCTAATCATTTTTACTGATTCAAACCTAGTGTGTTTAAGTACCTTATTGCCCTGAACTTTTAAGTACATACCTGGAAGATGCCAACAGGTGATTTCTATCTGCAGTGATATTACACTTACAAAATGTTTGGTAGCTAACAGATATCAATATACCTACAGAAGAAATGTTTAAAATTTATATAATGTAAATGAAGAAGAAGAAATAGATGCAACACATTTATTTATTTGCAAGAAACTTCATTTTTTGACAAATGGGTGTACTTACCTTTCTTTGACTTTGTGCTGAGGTTTATAATTCTTAAGAATAGAAAAAACATAGGTGATGAATAATGGTTTGCAACTGACTATAGTAAACTTTCATTGTAAAAAAAGCATTACCAGTATTTATGACATATTTTCAAACAGCTTTTTCCTTATATCTCATTGCAGAAGAAATAATTTTTCAAATTTCCTTCAGTGGTCTTTAGGAAAGAAGAATTTTGTGGAGTATTTCAGTTAATGGAAGGTGCTCCAAACAGAATTTATTTTCACCTGTGTTTGATGGAATTTTTGACACAACCTCTATGAGCAACTTTTTCCAGTTTCTCGCTACCCTTATAGTGAAGAATTTGTTCCCTATGTCTAAATTCTACCTTTTTTTTTTTTTTTTGTAAGTTTGAATTCATTGCCCCTTGTCCTGTCACTACATGGCCTTGTAAAAGACCCCTCACTGACTTTCTTCTAGGCCCCTTTAGCTACTAAAGGCTGCTGTAAGTTTTCTCTGGAGTTTTCTCTTCTCCAGGCTGAACAACCCCCTCAGTCTGTCTTCATAGGAGAGAAGCTCCAGCCCTTTGATCATCTTTGTGGCTCTCCTCTAGACTTACTCCAGCAGGTCTATGTCCTTCTTAAGCTGGGGGCCCAAGGGCTGAATGCAGCATTGCAGGTGGGATCACCTGAGAGTGGAGTAGAGGAGGAGAATCACTTCCCTCAATGTGCTGACCATGTTCCTCTTGCAGCTTTCTGAGCTGCAAGTACACATTGCTGGCTCTCATTCAATTTTTTGTTCACCAATACCCTCAAGTCCTTCTCTGCAGGGCTTCACTCAATCAGCTTATCAAGATTGTATTTGATCTGCTCAAGAAGCCTGTATTTGTGCTTGAGATTGCCCAGACCCATGTGCAGGACCTTGCACATGGCCATATTGAACTTCTTGAGATTTGCACAGGCCCAGCAGTCAAGCCTGTCAAGATCCCTCTGAATGGCAGTCTATTCCCTTCAATGTGTTGACCTTACCACACAGCTTGATGTTGTTGGCAAACTTGCACTCAGTCCAATTGTCCATGTCACTGACAAAGTTGTCAAACAGTGGTAGATAAATAAAAAATCAGTTTGCTTTCCATATTGAGAAGAACTCTTCAGTTGAGCTTTTGAATCTATGATCTCTTTTTGAATCAGCAATTCTGGGAAATCTTCCCTCTTGAGTCCCCTCAGATATTATTTTGAGGTGTGATTACACCATATGTTGGCTTCAGGAGAAATCTGGTTTATGAAGCTGTTCTGCCCATTACCCTGTGTTCCTGCTTCCTCCATACATGGACCATTAAAACTGTTTATTGGATACTGCTGTAAATCAGCTTATTGAAATGATATACATTAAAATAAGCTGCCAGGGAAGATTCCTTTGAATATTTAGATTTTTTTTTTAAATAAAAATCTACATGTTCACTTTTTAAAAAACATATGAAGAGAAAAACATCTTTGAGTAAATAATTAACCTCCCACAATACATCGCATATTGACATGAGGCACAATCTCGTGAGTGTCCAGAATCACTTATTAAAATTACAAAAGCAATGGGTTGAAGTCAGCATTTCTGTAAACCAGTTTTATAAACACTGTGTGGTTGTCAGCCTTTTTTTCTAAGAGTTGGATTTTTCTTATGATTTTTTTTTCCTTTCTGCCAACAAAATTATATTTTGTTAGCTTTTCTAATGCACACTTGCCATTTCTGTGCAAACCTGAAATGAGTCACTAGTTTTCAGTGTGTCTGGGATAATGTTAAGGTAGCTGGTAAAGTAAAGGGATGGATTGTTATTGATGCTAGAAAGTTGTTAGCTGAGAAATGTTCTTTCTCTGTGTTTTTCCTCTCTTTCTGCAAAATCTTTCTTTATAGCTCATGTTAACAAGCTAACAGTAAAACAGATTGTTGAGAAGAATAAGACCGTTGTCCCTTGAACTAGTATAGTCCTCTGAACACTGATGTAAAAAAGATAGTATATATGCTAAGTAAATTATGTAAAAATAGAATCATTTGCCATTGATGTTTTACTGGCTGAGAAAGTAAATTGTCTTTTCTGTGATGTTGTGGAGAATTTATTTTATTTTGTTAAACGATTTCTTGGGTAGAATAAAAGCATCTGGAGGAAATAATCACAGAGAAAAGCCCAAGGGATAATCTTCAGGTACAGCAAGATAATTAGAGTTTTAGCTATATAGGCTATTTGAAGTGTAATTCCATGCCCAGTAGAGTCAATGGGAAAATCCTGAAATGGTTTCCACAGACATCAATACGAAGCTTTGAGCTGGTAGAAGCAGCAAGATGATTTCTTGCAGCTGTTCTGTGTGGAAAAAGTTCCACTTTGCTTTCATCAGACAATTTTATAAATTCTGAATTTCTTCACAAGCTCTAATCCATCTCTTGATGCTGGGCTCAGGACCAAAGAATGTTGTCTGACCTTCACTGTTTTCTTTGTGGCTGGAGACACCATTACATAGAAACACTACACAGATCCCCAGAAAGGAACTGTCTCTGTATAAATAATTACTGATTGTTTTTTCCTGTGACAGACCAAGGAACAAGATTCTCAAAACATCAGAATCTCTGTGTTGAATATACGTCCTTTTGTGAGAATAGATCCGGTAACTGGTAGAGGATGAACCACCTAAACTGACTATGTTCACGTGAAGTAGATCTGCTCTGCTTTTGTGTTTTAGATGGGCTGCTGGGCATTGTAAAAATGGCTTTCCTGGTGGTCTACTGAGAGGAAGCCTAATACTGTGCTTCTAAATGTTGTTAGAGGCAGAATTGTGGAGTGTGGGGCGACCATGTGGCATGTAGCTCTTCAGTTCACTGCAAGTCTGACTTGTAGAGTTTGTAGATGGTAGCTGTGAATTGGAGTTCACTTCTGGAATGGAGAAGTGACTTAAGGATTTCAATACTCTCCAGGAAGCACATACATAGAAATCTGTCTGCAGAACAGACCTTTGGATGCCACTGTCAAGTTGTTGTACACCAAAAAGGCAAGAGTCTTCTCACTGCTTCTAGGCAAGGGAGCTGAATTTTGCACCTGGGTTTCTGTAGGAGCCTGTCAACAAGGCTCTCTTGGTTTCAGATAGATCATCATTCCTACCTTTTATTTCACAGCAGCAGCTGAATCTTTTGGCTGCAGATTGATCTGAGGAAACAAAGACAAGAACATTACAACAAGGTGATGTCTACATAACCTTTTGTGTCCCTTGAACTGTGAGAAGCAAGGCCAATGTCATGGATACATTGCTGCTGCTGCTGTTGCTAAACTATCCCACTCGGTAGTGAGTTGGCATTCCTATAAGTGGATTCCTTGGTCAAAGATTGTGTTATCAGAGGAAACTCTGAGTGAGACAGTGCTTCCTCACGTCCATCACTTCACTGTGAACACCAAAAAGCATTTTCTTTTCAATGCGGTGTCCTTTTGGAAGACATCAAATAAAGGAATTGGAAAAAAACAAAAGTAGAGTTAACTTTACGTGTTAATATCTCGTTTCTGCAGTGCCCCAAACCCTCTGTCAAGGTGAGGGACAATGTTTTTTTCTCCATGTTAATTTTAGTAAATATCAAGTGATGGAAATATTTTAAAATAATATTGCTGCCTACTTTCCTTTTGTGTTTTCCATGGCATATATGTGGTTTATGTATGCTGGTTGATTTATGAATCAGACTATTGAGAATCAAACCTGTCACTTTTTGTACTATATGTTAAAGGAAATATGCAGAACCATCCTTTTGGTGTGAGGTCCAAAAGGGATAGAATGTCTTCAGTTAGCTGTTCTTGGAACATACATGATGTTGGCATTCTTCAAATGACTGAGAAGCAAGCATAAGCAAACAGAAACAGCTATGTTATCAGTACAACTAGTTTTTTTTTTTTTCGTTACCAAAATAGAGATGTCTTCTAAAACACTGTTGGGTAACAGCCCCAAAAAGATAACTTGTACACCTGCTATAAATAAATATACTTATTTTCATAGTGGTAGAAATTGACTTGCTGTGGGATCACCCAGAACAGAAGAAAATGCAGTTTGTTAGGGCCAGGTGAGAGAATGAATCATGTAGTTGTAGACTCAGCCTGGAAAGGGACCTCCTGGGTTGTTGCACTCAGTCCTATTTTTGTTTTCAACTGCAAGCTATATTAGCAACTCATCAATCGCCAGTTTAAATATGTCTAGAGTCTTCTTCTGATATTCCAACCGGAAAATGTTGTGGATTCAGAATTTCTTGACAGAAGAGAATCTTGTGAAGTCTGAGTACTAGCTGCAGTGATTGGTAGGATTCCTCATGTCTAGTTTCTCCAAGTTCATTGTGGCCTTGAATCTTACACTACATTTTTGGAAGAAAATGGAAGCATTAATTTTACAACATATTGTATAAAACAATATCTGTACAATTTTATTTTTTCTTTCACAGTAAATGTATCATATCTTGGTAAGGAATGAGTGAGCTATGAACAAATAGCTGTTTACTACTTGGAATCAATAGATATCATTGGCCTGTAAGGAGCAGGCAGGAAGGAAAATGTGCAAGTAGGAAAGACTGAAACTAGATCTTCTGTAACATTTCATTGGCTTGAAGTAAAGTTTTTTGACTTAGTGCCATTCCTTAAACTTGGAGCAGAGAGCAGAATTGTCAGAGAAAGAGATCTTTTGGTAATCAAGGGAAGTCTAACAACTTAGGCATGATGTGGTAACCTGTTTCCTACTAGGACTAGTAGCTACTTAAAAATCATTAAAGACTAAGTCCAGATCTCCTATTTTTGGCACTTAGATGTTGCAACTAAAGTCTAGAAGTAACAGTATCAGTTATTAGAAGTATCAGTCATGTTTTTGTTTTGTGAGGTACTAGAATACCAATTTAAGTGTATATTCTCTAGGTGCTGTATTATTTCTGTTCAGACTGTGTCAATTCTACATCTTTCCCAAATTCACTCAGTTTATTTCTTCTTCAAGCATCAATAAAGTCCATGCCCAGCTTTACTATAGGCCATTCTTTCCCAGAGCTAGGTCTTAGAGGAGACTGGCTGGGGAGGCAGATTCATTTGTAATATCTGGTACTTCCAGTTCTCATCAAGGTCAGAACCTTGCAGGTATTGTGAAGAGTCAGATGAATAAAAACATTGATTTACAGTAGGTTATCTGAGACATTGTAAGAGATGTAAACCCTTTTGCTTCAGCACATAATACAGCTAATGATTGACAGGGATGGAATGGCAGAAAGGAAGAGAGTGCCAAACGTGAAAAAAGGGAGAATCTTGTGCTATGGTTTTTTAAAACCTGTTTATTCCCAGTGGTGCTGCTCACGGGAGCATTTGGGTAAAGAAAGATGCAAGTTACATGGCCAGCAGAGTGGATGAGGGATTACATTTTCTACATTCTTGGTGCAAAGTCAGCTTAAGGCTTTCAGTAGGATGTCAATGTACCTTTCCAGACAGGAAGAACAGTTCATCCCAAAATGAACAGATCATCCCAAGCTCATTGTCATCCTGAAGTGGCTTGTTGTTACCATTGCCAGTGTCAGTAAAAAGTCAGTGTTGCCTTTTGTGTAGGTTGCACACATTCCCTGTGTATCTGTCTATAAAATGAGAGAGGGTAATGATTCAATGTCAGGCTATGAGTATGGAATGGTTCCTGTTCTGGTGAAAGGAGACTTACACATTGTACGAAATAACTTTTTCAGGGTTTGTTGCCAGTCCAGTCAGCTAACACTGTTTGAGTGCCACCTCACATGTTAGGACTTCCAAAGCAGGACATTGCAAGATAATGGGTGGAGATACTAGATTTCTTCCTGCCTGGGCTGAAGTATACAAAGAAGATGGAGAACTGGGAGAAGAGAGTAGAATAAGAAGGATTCCGATGATAGATCTGAGTTTATAGAGAATGCATCTTGTTACTTGGACTTTTTTTTCTGGTGAAAGGTGAAGGCTACCCTAAGAGAGTATATTTGAAAAATCACAGTCCTCGGCCAGAAAAAGGACTGGTTTACTAACTAAACCACACAGTGTGAGGAAAACTTCTGAAGCTGGTTAAAGTGAAAAGCATATGCATATCTGCTTCTTTTTTCTCTTTAAATCCTTGTTACGTTTTTTTTTTAACTGTGCAAACAGGTGTTTGGATTTATAAAATGAGTTTGTTTGTTTCACTTTAACTTGATTTATGACTGATATAAAAACAACTAGCTAACATCAATATACTCCCTATTGCTTGTAATAGTCCTTAGAAATGGGGTACCTTATTGATGGGGTACCATATCGATAAAATACCCAGCTCCCAAAATCAAGGGCATTAGCTGCTTCTCCCCTGAAATGCCATTGACTACTTTTCGATGCGTTGATCTGTGAGAAGTGTACCTCAGTTACAGTGAGGGAAAGTCTTTGCTTGGTAATGTGTGTGTTAAGGGAACGTCTGCACTCTGGAGCATACAGGGCCATTCCTTTTAGTTTCTGTGAGACACATGCCAACCAAAAGTTAAATATAACACAAACGTGTATTTGCAGGAGACAGAGACAGAGCAAGACAAAGAAAGATGTGCAGTGCTGGAAGAGAAGCAGAATTCTAACATTCTTGCAGGCCCTAGGGAGCCAATTGCATCAGTTTACAATTCCTAGGACTGTTTTGCAGCAAAAACATCTTTTTTTTTTTTAACTATAAATGGAACTCTTTTTTCTTTGGTTTACAGATAATGCAGTTGACAAAGTACTCATGAGTTGCCTCTAGGTTGTTGCTGTAAGTTGAAAGCCACTGGCAATTTTGTTTGTTAGGGAATAAAACTGTTCAAGAAAAAAAAAGAAAGAATAAAGGAAGGAAGAAGGGAAAAAATGGAGGGTTTCCTAAGGCGTTGTTTTAAAATGCTATCTCCATGCTTTGCACCTGCTGAGAGATTAGGACTTAAGCTATACTCAGTTCCCTATGGCTACTCACTGTCAGTGCCTATTTTGGCAACCTCTGAGCAAACAGTGTGGAACAGCTTTGATTCTGTTTCTTCTCCCCTCCTTCCCATCTGTTGCTTCACTCTGGATCATGAGGTGTGCCAGCCTTCTTGTGCTAGGAGTCAGATTAAGCAGAGGCTCCTCAGCAAATGCTACTGGAATCTGAGGCCCCTATAGTCATTGTTATCCACAATGTCCCAGGTAGCAGCTGAGGCTCAATGCAAAGAGCAGAGAGTGATACTCAGAGTTTTTATCACATCAGATACTTCTCACTGGTTTGAGTGGGTTCCTGAAAAAGGAAACCCAGTTCTGCAAGATACTTGCAATCTCCTTGTAAGTCAGTGAATGCATCAGGGTTTTTTGAGGCTGGTACCTCTCAGGAATCAATCTTAGCATTAAAGTTATGCAGACATTGCTATGTAATTTTTTCCAGCATATGCCACACTTGGATTAACGTCAGCTAAAGGCAAAAACATATAGGAAAGGCTGATGTGTGTGTACACTTCAAATTGAAGGCTGAGAGAATATTTTATCTTTCATTTTTAATAATTAACCCATTTACTACCAAAGCTGAGAGCAAAACACCAGCCAGGTGTGAGCCCATTCAAGGATTCTGCCTTTCCAGGAACAGTGCCAGGTGTGGGTGATCAGAGAGTCTGGGAGCTGTGACACTTCATTAGCTACATACTCATGGTTTTGAAGTGTGATTATGAAACTCTTCATGTAACACATGAGTGTAAATGTTTTATTTCATTCTGATTGCCATTTTTGCAGAAATAAAGATATCAGTCCTGCTTGTAGGACTTTTGAAACCTAGTTGCTATGCTAACTATGAAGATTTTATAAAGCTCTGTTATATGAACACAAGTCTCCAAATTTGGCTGTAAGTTTCAGCAATGAAGAATGAGGGGTTCCCCCCCCCATTATATAACATTCCATCCTGAGTGTTTTTTTGTGAACTGAACAAAACCAGTAACATCCTTTTTTTTTTTTTTTTTTATTTCCTTGTTTTCAGGGCAAAAGGAGACTAATAACAAGAAAAAAAGTATATTTTGCAATTATTCAGATCAGAATTATTCTGAGGTGTAACTTAAAATGAAAAATGACTTATAACTCTCTACTTTCTTTTCTCCCATATTTTTCACAGAGTCATAGAATTCTTTCAATTGGAAAAGACCTTTAAGATCATCAAGTCCGACCACTAACCTCACACTGCCATGCCCACCACTAACACATCTACTGAAATGGTGACTCTGTCACCTCCCTAGGCAGTCTGTGCCAACATCTAGCAACCCTCTCAGTGAAGAAGTCCTTCCTAATCTCCAATGTAAACCTCCCCTGGTGCAACTTGAGACTATTTTCTCTTGTCTTATCATTTGTTACTTGGCAGAAGAGACCAACCTCCACCTCACTGCAACCTCTTTACAGGTAGTTGCAGAGAGTGATTGTGTCTCCTCTCAGCCTCTTCTCCAGATTCCCAGTTCCCTCAGGTGCCTAATCAGACTTGTTCTCCATACCCTTTACCAGCTTTGTTGCCTGTCTCTGGACATGCTTCAGCAACTCAATGTACTTCTTGTAGTGAGGGTCCCAGAACTGAACACAGCACTTGAGGTGTGGACTCACCACTGCTCAGTACAGATGGAAAATCACTTCCCTGATCCTGCTGGTCACACTATTTCTCATACAAGCCAGGGGGGCATTGGCCTTTTTGGCCACCTGAGCACACTGCTGGATCATGTTCAGTTGGCTGTTGATCAATACCCCCAGGTTCTTTTCCACAGGACAGCTTTTCAGCCCCTCAGCCCCAAGCCTGTAGTGTTGCATAGGGTTGTTGTGGCCCAAGTGCAGGAGCCGGTATTTGGCCTTGCTAAACCTCATACAACTGGCCTGGACCCATCACTCCAGTCTGTTCAGGTCCCATTGAAGAGCCTTCATGTCCTCAAGCAAATCTGCACGCTCACCCAGCTTGATGTCTTACTAGGGGTGCACTCGATCCCCTCATCCAGATAATCAATAAAGATGTTAAACAAAAGTAGCCCCAGCACTGATACACTTTATCCTAAACTGGTTTGACTTTGAGAATATAAAATAACATTATTAAGGGAGTTCTTCACAGGGAATTTGTTAAAGACCAAAATAAAACTGCAAATGAGTACAGGCAGAACTACAGTTCATCAAATCCTGCAAGAGGCACTGCTATATGTGACACTCATTGAAACTGGTAGGAGGTTAGTTTAAAACTGATAAAAGACGGTCTCTGGTGAAGTACAGAGGAGAATTTTTGCTTAATTTGATCCAGTAAGAGAACAGAAGAAAGTTGCTACCTTTTTATCACTTTCTGAAGCTGATAGTGTAGTTACTACAGATTTAGGTTTTGATATTTTCAGGATACACTAGTCTCTTAACACTGGCTTTGCTGGTCCCCGTGACACTTTTTATGTATTTATCTCTGACTATACCTCTGCTTAATACACTTCTAAAATAACAAGGAAATTAACAGCTCTTGTAGTTTACAAAACTGTCATGCTAAAATAAATCATAAGCATAATTTGGGAAACTTGTCAAACTGTAATTAGGATTAGTTTTATTGAAGACTATGTTGTGGTGGTTACGAAGCAAAAGATAGAACATAATTAATGACAACCACTTCAAGTCACCTCGTATTACATGCCTTTTAACTGTTGATTTATTGATGCAAAATTACAATGGGATGGCAATGCCTGCCAGTTCAGCATATTTGGGTGAGCCATTCAATCACCTCCAACATATTTCCAATGTGGGCCGGCAGACACAGCTCTGCATCAGGTGCCTTCACTGCCAAGAGAAGATAGATGTAGCCTGGAACTGTGCTAAGATGAATGCTTAGCCTTAGAATGCTAAGTCAGTGCTTTTGCTAAGCAGTCTGCTACTTCATCAGCACTAGTTTTGTTCATGTACTTACACAGAACCTTGACATAAAGCGTCAAAAAAAAGCACATTGCAACATGACTGCTGCTACAGGAAAAAATAGAGGAGGTGATTTTAAAATACTGTCTCTATGCTTTGCACCTGCTGAGAAATTAGGACTTAAGTTATCCCTGCTCCCTATGGCCACTCACTGTCAGTGCCTATTTTGGTGAATTTCTGAGCAAACAGCATGGAACAGCTGTAGCAAGTGGCAGGTAATTATAGTTTTATATCAACATCAGGTGTAACCTTCAACCTCAAATCTGATCAGATATGTATGTGTGGTTTTCTGATATCCTGTGCTGGTGGAAGAGAGAGGAACAAAATCTATCACATCTGCAAGAAACCAATTGAACAAATTAATCTAGTCACCTTCAGTTACAGATGACTACTTAGTACTCTTTCTGTTCAGAAGAAGCCACAGAATACTTCCTAACTGCTTGCAGTATACCTAAACCTGTAATAGGAAAGGTAAAACCTCAAAGAAAACAGAGGACACCAAGAAGTCTAAATCTTCATTGTATCTAGAAATATATTAAACATAATTTCCTATATGAGCCTTGTAAGATGATCATAATTGATGGAATAAATAAGATCAATAGAAAATGCTATTAACCCATGCCAGCTTGAGCTAGGGGAAAGTTCCTGGCATATCAATGGGATTCATTAACAGGACAGCAAAATGCTGCAATTGCTGATGCAGAATAAGAAAGTTTGATAAAGCTGTCAAATGGGTGATTCCTTTGAGTCCAAGATGATATAACACCAGAAGAAATGTTGAGAATTGATGACATCTTTTCTTTCTTGTGGAGTCACATAAGGTTTCTTTCTTTCTTCAGTTTTCTCTTTAGTCTCTTCTGGCATTGAAACAAAGTAAACTGCAAGTGCACCTAAGGATATGAAAAACAGTAGTCTGATATGGGCAAAAAAGGGAATAAAGGGTTATGATCGAGAAAGAAACATCATTAAAACACTGGAAGAGGAGCAGAGTTAACAAATAACATGAGCTGGAAGAGATATGCAGGAGCTGACAGTGAGAGTTATAAGGAGGCCAGAATGTCTGGAAAAGCTTGGGTTTTCTGCAGGTCAGGTGAAGAAGTCATAGAGTTTTATGTGCTGGGACATGTGCTCCCTTAACTGTGATTTCAGCAGTACTAGTGTGATCAGATTGCATCCTGATACAAGTCAAGACATTTCTCTGACTTTGAAAAAACACTTCAAGAGGTGGAATCTCTAGGAATGACAGCCTTTGCCTATATCAGAGGGATTTCTACCACATAGACTAAGTAGCAAAATTCTGTTCTAACTTTAGTTATCATAAGGGTTCCTTGCTTTTCGTTTTTAGTTGCTAAAATATATTTCTATAGTCCATGAATTTCTGTGCATTATATATTACATTCAATTAAGTCATTGTCTTTGGAACTTTGTTTTCAAATGAAGCCAACCTGTACAGTTATTACACAAAATAATTAAAATGAAATTATGAGACAATGTCTGTGGGAAAAGGTATCTAGAACATTAAATACCAAATGGATGAATGTGCTCTACTGGATCTTAAAACCAGTGATTGGGATTATTTGTCTTTTGTCTGATGCTTCAAAATTTTTCCATTGCTTACTTTAATACCAAAGTTTGAAAATGCAGGTGATAATCTTATTCTTCAACACTCTATGTCAAGCCTATTACACTGTTTGCTGAAATTTGTTTTGTCACTGTGACACTGAATATTCACTTGTAAATGAAACAGCAGTTCCTTGTGTGGAACAAATCTTATGAGGAGTGGCTGAGGGAGCTGGGGTTGTTTAGTCTGGAAAAGAGGAGGCTGAGGGGAGACATAATCACTGTCTACAACTACTTGAAAGGTGGTTGTAGTGAAGTGGAGGTCAATCTCTTCTTCCAAGTAATGAATGATAAGACAAGAGGGAATAGGCTCAAGTTGTACCAGGGAGGTTTAGATTGGAGATTAGGAAAAATCTTTTCACTGAGAGGGTTGCTAGACAGCGGGGAAGGCTGCCCAGGGAGGTGGTGGAGTCACCATTTCAGTAGATATTTAAAAGATGTGTTGATGAGGTGCTGAGGTACATGGTTTAGTGGTGGGCTTGGCAGTGTGAGGTTAGTTGTTGGGCTTGATGATCTATCTTAAAGGCCTTTTCCAACCTGAATGATTCTATGATTTTATGATATAGCTGTGGCAAGAGACAGAAATGCCTTTTGAGAAACATGTGTTTCAGTTTTTTTTTGCTGGCAGTGGAGGTAGTATTCTTGAACCTCTCAGTAATTTGTCACTAACTTTGGTTGTCACTATAATACCTGCAAGCTGAAGTGCCATGCAAAGCAGACAGCAAGGAATGTAATTGAGATCGTATATGGTAATGCAAAGGGCAGTACCTTTCCTATCATCTTTGAAGAAGGATGCAGTGTACTTCTTTTAAACAGCTATTGAAGCTTTAAAGAACAAATTTGGATTGGAATAGTAATAAAGAACTAGTCATAGCTGTGGATTTTTATTCCAGATAGCCAGAGGAGGTTCAGCACCTTTGAAAGTATTTAACAAAAGCAGTCTTGCTTGTTTTTAGCTGAATTTGAAATGCAGACAGGAAAAAAAAAATCAATGTTTGCTAAATGAGAAAGAACAAAATTGGCTTTAAGAGTAAAATATCTTCTGAGGAGTATCGAAATAATGGTATGAAAAAACAAAACAAATTGTCCTCTTATAGAAATGCCATAGCATGCCTTTCATCGAGTAAAGCCATGAGATAAGAAGAAGGTTCCTCCTCTGGTATAATTGACATTGTTTAGTTTAAACCAGCAAATTTTTAATGCTTGCAGCAGGAAAGAATCCCCCAGTTCTCCTTTGTTTTCCTTCATCCTCTTCTGCATCTCTCATTTGCATTCTCCGATGTCAGTGAAGTGCTAAGCTTTGATCTTCCCCATACTTAATCATTTGCTTTAAGCAAGTCCCTAGTCCTTTTGAATCTGATTTACATTTGAACCAACACTGTTATACATTGTTCCAGCACTGAAAAAGGACCAGGAACTACATACAAACACTGTTTCGTTCAGGCAGTTTTATAGTCGGTCTTTTAGGACAGGTTGACGTCTTCAGCTTGAAGGGTAACTTATTTCATAAAGTGTGAGTCTCACATACATTCAGTGCAGATGACTTGATGATTTGGAGTGCTGGCTTACTAGGCTTACTGCACGTCGGTGATGGTACCCTGCATTAAGATTTTTAAGAACACCTCTGTGGTGCACATGCACTATGTGCACTCTGAGCTGTGTTGATGTGAGACAAAGCAAAAAGATTTTCTAAATTCAAGCACTGTAGGGGGGATCTCATTAATATTTGCAAATGTCTAAATGGTGGATGTCTATGATCCTATACCAGTTGTTGTTTGTGCCTTTCATTGTACTGAAGATCTATCATGTTATTATGTTTCTTTTAATAGACTCTGCAATACTGATTTTGTGCAACTTATTCTTATATTTTCTGAAAATAAAAGCCTGTGTGCTCTTTCATGGTCTTCATCAAACATTACTGATTCAGCAAAATCTGTAATAGGATTCTTTTTCTTTTAAGTGGAATGATCAGAAATTGTTTTTTCTGTAAATAATAAGGAAGCAAGATACTGTGGAAAAATTATTATTCTAAAAGAGAAAAGTCTTCATAATAAAAACACTTTAAATTGAAAACTATATTATTTTAATGTAAATTATTCATAGGTTATCAAGTTTTGATAAGGTTTGTGAACCTAACTTTCTTATGTTTTTTAGTATAACTTTAATATTTTAATCTGTGATGCAGGGAAAGAAATTCTACTCAGGGAAACTGTTCTGATTTCTGTATAATTGGAAAAGTTTATGTATTCAATGGGCTAGTTATACTGAGAGCAGACATTTATATCCATGACTTTGTAGTGCCATGGTATAACATGCAGCACAGACAAAATTGTACTTGGAAAAGTAATACTGTTTTAGGAGGAGAATGTACAGCATCTGTTTAGGTCTCTTTCTTGACACCAATAAAAGGGCTGATCAGGAAGATTCGCAGCTTCTGTTTCCTGGTAGGTGGAATTAGTTATCCTGAATTTCTGTCTGCTTTATGTTCACTTTACTATTTTTTTATGGCTTCTTTTGCTAGTTCATCTTATTTAACTGCTGTTTTTTCCTTTAACGTCTTTGATGCTCATGTGGTCATTGAATTCTCATTAATTTTTGTGTTTGTAGTTTGCTCTCAAATACAACTTCACCATGTAAAGCCCTTGCCTCAGAAATTCTCAAACTACGTGCCTCCCAAGGTTTTGTTAATTTCCAGAGTTCCTGGGAACTTCTCTGAAGCCCTTCTGGCTATGCAAAGTTCTTCCAAAAGGTGGAGTACGCGGACATTAAGTGTTGACATCTCTAGTTATTAAATAAACAGTTGCTGAAGTGAGTTATTTCAATACTTCAGTGAGGGTGACCAACCACAGGCACAGGTGGCCCAGCGATTGTGGAGTCTCGTTCCTTGGAGATATTCAAAAGCTGTCTGGACAGAGTCCTGGGCAACTGGCTCTTGATGGCTTTCCTTGAGCAGAGGAGTTGGACAATATGATCTCTAGAGGTCCCTTTCACTCTCAACCATACTGGTAGAGAACTGCAATGATACCATGTTAAGGGTACTTAAAGAATTTAGTTTTATGTTTCCTATCATACTGTTTCTGAAGTGATTTGGGATTACAGGGTGATTTCTTTGTCTCAGTTCTTGTTGCCTTTTCACGGACTTTTCTAATGTCTGTAAATGGGATTTCTCAGTAGTGCTCACAGTAGTTGCTGATTAAAACCCCTACATTTGGCACAAATGTTGCTGCCTATTCCATTATTCCAGGGAATCTCCCTATCTTTTCTGTTTGCTAGACATGACAATAATGCTGCCCTTGTGATTTACCTGTGCATCTTTATGCATTAACAGCTCTTTGTACTTCCAGTACAGTGCTTCCATTCTATGACCTTATGGGTTTTGTTGTGTGTTTAGCATGGCATTTGAATTTTTTTTTTCCAAAGTTGTCTAAAGCCTCTTGCTACTATCTCTTCCTATTTTTTCCCCACATGAATTGTTACCGTGTAAAATTTGATACCCTGTCTGTCCCATCACTAGATGAATGCATAACCTTTTCAAATGGCATCTGCCAGAATTTTGCAAGTTCATCTAACTTATCAACATCATTGGTCACTCAAAATATCTCCCCTCGTAGGCAATAAATATAAGCTCCAATTTTACATTGGCTTTTCCTTGTGCAAAAGTAAGGAAAGACATACGTACTTTATGTTGTCTTGCTTGTTATATCCTGTAGTTGTTGTACTGTGCTCTGTGACTTCGAGAACAGTGAAGCTGCAATGGGAATCAGTTGCTGTAAACCCACTGCTATCCCAAAGTGGTTCATTACTGGTATGTTTGTGTTACTAGTCTCAGTTAGCAGTCAGTAATGAGCTGCATACATTTTATTCTATTTAGATCTTTGTATAATGCAGGTAAAGAGTGATGCAGAATGTAAACTCCAGTGGAGATCACATTCCACACTAAAAAATGCAAATGAATTATCAAAGGGAGGAGGAAATGTTTCTATCCCCACATTGAAGTTAGAAGCTGCTTACCAGACATTTTAGTATGGAATATATAAATTCTAGTCTAACAAACAGATATTTGCACATCTAAGGAAGTAAACAAGCACTATTAAGAAAAATGGACAGACTATGTCTTGAGAATGAGGGAAACACAACGAGTGAGGATGAAAAGTTGCCTGTTCAGATCCGAGGAACATGTCAGAAGTAAGACTGGTAAAAGCCTATTGTGGTTTAAGCAAGGGACATGCAGAAATACAGAGACCAAAGAAGAGGTGGAGGAATGCACCTGAAAGTGCTCCAGGAGAAGTTCATATCTTGCAGTCAAAATCTCAGAGCAGAATTTCCAAATAATTTTTCGCTGATAGGGAAAACGTGAAACATAAGGTGTACACAAAGGCCAGGGCCACAATTTCCAGCTTGTCAGTGCCAGCTCAATATGGATGTAAGTATGGATCAGTGTAAATACATTAAGCATAGATTTTGTTTATTTGGTGGTAACTTGTGTAAGCATTCATTAGAGTGTTGTCTGTGTTGAAAGCTATTGATAAAATTTGTTACCGATTTTTCACCTTAATTTGGCTTAAATGTGATTTAAGGGAACTAACAAGGCATATTTTACACAAAAGTGTAGCAATGCCATATCCTGATTTGTGTATCATAAAAGTACCCAGGAAATACTTACAGGAGTTGATGTTGCTGTCATCATCCCCTTTATCAATATGGTCACTCCATCAGTGGAGGGAAGAGATTTAATCCATCACCTTTCCAATATTTCTTCCTCCACGCTGAAGAGAACTGTCACTTGTCCAGGCTGTCATTGTGTGTGCAGCTCTGCATGTTCTCTGAGCTCTACATCATTTTCTGTCTCAGATTTCTTTTCTGGTGGGATATTGGATTATCAGTCTTAAATCACCTTGTCAGAGACCTGTCTGATCTCTATAAACTTTTTTCTGGACTGGATGTCTCCTGTTTTCTGTCAGGCTCTGCTTTTCCTTCTTTCTGAGTCGCCTAGTGGTCTGTCATTGAAGTACTTGTCCCAAGCCTGTCACAAACTCTTCTGTTCTCAGCTCTTGTTAGCTCCTTGCCAAACTTCAGTAAGTACAGTTTAGTTTGTATCAGTCACCAGCTTCTCTTTAGTATATCACTTTTCTTTTGTAACCTCAGATTAAAAACAATTCTTTCTAGAGTTTTAAATTTACATGGTTTTCGATATTCTTCTGTTTTTGTAACACACTTTCATGTTTCAGTTCTATTGTCTGGCTTAATTGAAACTATTAAACACTTCAAATACACCTGAAACCACAAGTGTCAGAGAGAAGGCTACTTTCTAATTGTTATTTTCACTGCTACCTGTTGCTTCCAAAGCATAATTTTCATCTTTTCCCATTGTTTTCCATGCTCTGCTGGAGGTTTCAGCTACTCTACTCTTCCATCCTGCTTATTTCCTTTAATTCTTATTTTATTTTTACTTTTTTTTTTTCCACTGCTGATAATGATGTTGGGTTGAGGAGTAACTCTTGGCCCAAGATGCTTTAAAAAGACTATGTATTCAGATATGTACTGTTGCCTGCTTCAACATACTGGGATGTGGGATGAGCAGAGCCCATTGCTCAGCCTTCCTGTGCCAGGGAAGCTTGTTACAGCTTCAGGTTCTGGCACTGTGTTTTACTGGGAAATCTGGAGTAACTGTAGAGAAGGATGGACACTTTTCTGTCACAAGCTTACTCACTTCCTTTTTAACTGTGTTTTTTCACCTTTGACAGTTTACTGCACAGCACATGGCTGCACAGCCTGTGCCTATGCTGACCCAGAACAGGAAACAAGAGAAAATTCAATTAGTTAAATCTCCTGAGAATATCTAAATGCATCAAGAAGTTAAGCTTTGACTTTCAAATTTTGTTCCCACTGGTCCATCAGAGCGTTCCTTGTGAACCTCTTGTAAGGGTGAACATGAATTCTGTGACAAGACTTAGTTTAAGTGGTTACATTCTCGGGCATGAGTGAGAAGGGATAGGTGGGCTTGCATGAGAACAGAGTGAGTCTCGTGTTATTTATGTTTCTTTGCAATTCCAGATGATTTTTTTTTGTTATTTATTGCAGAAAGTTATTGATTCTTGATATGTTAAACTGATAAATAAGTTACTGTTTTTACTATTAAGATGGTAAACATTTATCCTGATCTAATATTATCTGAAGAGTTTGCATAAGAATATATTTATCTATATTGTAATTTTATCTTCAGATGGAATATTGTGATACATATTTTTGAGATACTGGTAATGTGAAATATCTGCCCTTCTTCCCAAAATTCCTGTTTCTACTTTCACTGCTAAACTGTACCTATCGCCTTTGAATACAATCTCACTTTAAAGCAAATACAAAAGTTGTAAATTTGGGTATATAGAGCCTTGTACTAATGAAAGCATTCATGTCTGTATTACTGTGACACAAATCAGTTTTATGTATGCTAGATAAAACTATTTATTTTACCTCATTGTAATTCTTAAGTAGTAGGAATTTCTGGAGGTTTCTATGTTCCTGCACCTCAGATTTGCAGTGAAGGGAAGGAATGCAACAGTGGCACTTGATCATTTTCTTTGCAGCAGTATTCATACTGGAAGTGCTCGGTAATCGGTGACGTGTTGTTTTCAGCTGTAGAATCTTCATGCTCTATTAACTGCGTTGGTAGGAAAATGGCTGTTGGCAATTTTCCATCATGTCAATGCTCTTAGTATTTACGTTAGAAACAGTATTTATGAAGGCAAAAGAAATTCCTTGTTTTTCTGCTCTCCAGATCTTTCAGTGCTGAAGAGTTGGAATGTATTTTCCCTGTTCATCTGTTGTTTATATACTGTAAGGGATACGCATACAGTACTAGCCCTGTAACTTAGAGTAACAGAAACTTGAGCTGATTTCAGTCCACATCTTGGTTTGTTCCATGTAACTGCATGTTCTAACGTATGTCCAAGAGGAGTTTAGAGTACCTATATCAGAGAGAAGGCTGGACAGTTTATATTTATAAAGAAACTTTGTAAAAGATTTTTTTTTTTCATTGTATTTTGCTGTGCAACAATTCATAATGATCTGTCCAGGTATTACTTAAGGGCATTGTTCATGTAGAGATCGATACAACCAAGATGATACATAATTCAGCCTCAATGGGCAATTGCATTCATGAATCCTTTGATATACTTTGAAATAATAAAGCAATGATTTATAGATTGGAGTTATGAAAATTGAAAGCAATTTAATAATATGCATGTCAAATGGTTGTTTTATTTTCTTAAACTGTAAACTAGCCATTACCCAGTGTCAAGGCTCTGTTGCTTGAAAGAATAGCAAAGTTTTTCTTTCTATATTACTGCTCATTCACCCCCCTTACCCTCTCAAGCTTTCTCTCCCACTTACCCAACCCGCCCTCCCCCCCCCCGAATCCTTGAGCATTCACATTGTGTTAAGCATCCACTATTCATATCAAACACTCTGGAAATCCGGCCATTGTTTATGTCAGTTAATGTTAAATAATACTTTGTGCAGCAATAAGAAGCAATAAAAAACCCAGCAATAAACTGCTGTGTGTCAGTGATTTCTCCTCAGGGTCTGCAACAAGCCGTTTGATTTGACTGAAATAATGGCAAACAGTTTTAGACCTTTGCATTAACTCTGCAGGCTAACGTCCATGTGGGTTGGTAAGTGTCATGCTTACAGAAGGATATTGTTGGAGATAAAAATTGATGGGTGCCAGAATAAGCATTTGGGTAAACAGAAATGTAGTCAAAGATTTCCCTTGGGGCTGTCATCCAGGTTGTTTGCAACTTCGGTGTGTTTGAATGCCTTTCGTGAAGTGAGAGAAGACAGAAGAATACTATCTGGTTGTAGTTTAAGTAAAAGTAATAGAAGACAGCTAATTTAGGGTATCTAAGTCCTAAGTGCCAAGGGTGAGACACTGAACTGGTTTAGTTTTTAGGAAACGTGCATGTAGTATTTTCTGAAAATCAGATTTCTGAAAATGTCTCAAGGTGACCGTTCAAATCCATTAGTTGTGCTTTGTTCTGCTCTTGCAGTCAGTTGGAGAACTTCCTGTTGGCTTCAGAGAGCTTTCACCAAGCTCTGAGAAGTTCAGGAGATGCAAGTGTCTACAAGGAAAACTTGTAAGCAAATAGTGCAGAAAAGAAAGTTTTTCAGGAGATATTTCTTCCGAATACTGTTGTCAGTAGTTCTTTATCCATAGAAAATGTGGATATTTCTTACTGTTTGACTTAGTGGCTCTTAACCAGAGCTGTCACTTTTGTAGCTGGCTTATTCCTTAAAATCTGCATAAATCATCAGATGGTATTATGTTATAGAAAAGCATCTTCTACTTATTCTTAGTAAAATAAATGACTTTGATTAAGGATTTTGAGTGTCAGAAATGGAGACTCTTTTAGTAAATAGTTCATTTAGGAAATTGCACAAGACCTTCAGAGAGATTTAATAAAGCTATTGACTGAATTATTCAGCACTAGGAAAGGGCAAAACCATATTTCATGTTTTCATTTGTCGAGAACAAAATAAACTGATATTACTCATGCATTCTCTTAATTTTGTTGTCAAAAAACTGAAAACTGTGTAGCAAGAAATCTACACCTGATATCTAGAAGAAAGTCTCTCTGCAGAAACGAATGAAAATAACATTGTGAGAAGCACAAAGGTAAATTCAAATTATTTAATAGTGTCATGTTTGTGATAAAAATAGGGATTATAAGGGAAAAACATGGAGTTCATGAACAGTTTCTGAGTGCCTCTTGGTTTTATTAAGGAAAATATATGTGTAAAGATGTTTGACAGAAAATTATTGTTTCTCTCTGTATGTTTTCATTTATAAGTTTCAGTGTTTTAAGGCTCTGATTTACTTGGGAGACTTATCATGCATCGTAACAGATGCTAAATGAGAGGAGAGGGACCCCCAAATTCAAGGTATTATGTACGAGAATGTTGGATCTTGTTTTGCATTTAATCCTATTCAGTTCTAACCTGGCTGTTATTTAAAGCAAGAGTGATGTTCCCAATTGTGTGCTTTGGGGAATTTAACACTTTTTAAATACTATAACTGAGTGGGAGAAGAAGAGAAACACTATCATTTGTTCAAAATGCACAGATATTAAGTTAATAAATAAAGTTAAAAAACAATCAAATACTGATTTGCTTTGTGATAAGCTTAGATGTTAAATTTGTATTTTCTCTTTTGATGACTGACTAATAATATCAGACAATTAAACCTTTGAAAATAAAAGAAGTTGTTGAACTATGTACAGTTTTAGTGACTTGGGATTTTTTAAATGAAATTCACATAGAAACAGATTTTTAAAGTGTCCAGATGTTATAATTGTATTTGAATAATTGTGCCAGTATAGTATGTTTAGTGTGATGTTCCAGCATGTTTTTGACCTGATGTCTTTTCTAGTGATTTTATTTTAGCTGCATAGTTTTTACTTCTTGGTCATGAATTTAGTCTCTGTGAAGGCCAAGAGGTGGAAACCCTCTATTATTCCAACAGTACAGAGAACTCTGCACTGCTGTATCAGGAAATCTCAAGTAACAGTTTTTTGATGTATGAGGATATTATTCTCTACAAGCAGTAACACGCATTTCTATTTCCCCAGCAATATCCACATAATCAAACATTCACAAGTGCTTTACAAAGAATTTAATTAAATAGTGTGCAGAGTAACTGGTTGCAGCATGCACACAAGCTGTTATATATTCAGTAGCTCACATTTTGCAGTTAGTGCAGAACACTTTTGTGCAGTAATATGTGTGAATGATACTTCTATCAAAATATGCATCATCACTCCTTCTTTTGTACTTTGCTCCTTTAAAAATACACTAAAACCATAACAGATGTCACTTCCAGGAGCACAGGATACCTTCCTTGATGCTCTAATGTTGTCATAAACAGAGGGAAATACAGATTCTCATGTTGACACTTGAATATCAAACATAGTTCCTCTGAAGTCAAATGTTTGTGACTCCCCAGAGGAATATATAGATTACTGTGTCGTTTAGCACAAAAATAGGCATGTTTGGGATTTTATTTAAAGGCAGTAGAAATTTCATTTCTAAATTAACACCAAGACTTGAGCATTCAGAATTTAGTCATGGACAATGAGAAGCAGAAGATTTCTTGTTTTAGGATAGTGAGTATGGTCAGAGTCCATTCTGTCAATCACTGGTGATTAAAAAAAATCTCTTCTTTGGCATTAATGTTGCAGTGTGTCTTGCCCTGCACTAGGACAAGGTAGGAGTGTGTTCATATGTTGTAGTACACTTCTTCATTCATTCAGCATTATTGGTATGCCCATGTCACCTGCAAGGATTAGCATTCTGGAAAGCAACAGGGTTATCTATTACATTTTGTTTTGTCTGTTCAGAAAAGCCCTTTGAGCATTAGCTGATGCATGAGAGGAGTTTCCAGGCTTGCAGAGGAATGGGGCTGTGTTGGATGAAAGTGATTTATAAATATCCCTCTGCGGTTGTCTACCTGCAAGGCAGTTAGCCGTCCATCAGATTGGAAGGTTTTATTGGTATGTCAGTGCCATAAAGTATCAGTCTAAACCAGCAGAACAATACTGATGACACAAACAGTGAAAGACAGTCTGTAATTAGCCTGTAAAGGTGTTTAGTGTGAGACCTCACCTTAGTTTCCCAGTTTTGAAGAGTTATTCCAGTTTATTACTGTCTGACACTGATTAAATCTGCCCATTTTGATTCACAAGAAGGAACAAAAGCTATGAATGAATCCAAAGAAGAGAAAGGAAATAAAAGGATCAGTTAAAAGTTGGGAACTGGTTCTACTTTTGTGCTAGTTCTATTTCCACATTGTTTTGCTTGTTTGAGTGGAATTACTGAAAACTTAGTTCATGTAAGTAAGAACAGAGTATTTCTATACTCTTCTTCTGAAGATGCCTTTTGGGGGAAAGTTTAATTGCTGTAGAAGTTACAGCTTTCTTTACAGAGTTGAGAATGGGAGAGCCCTGTTCAATGTTAATGAAGATTTGCCATTAACTTCAGTTTTTTCACTCAGTAGCCTTTGTGGATTTTTTTTTTCCTCCTTATCCTTCCTTTGTGTAACAGACAGGAGTTTTTCATTTTGCATATCATGTATAACAAATTGCAGTTTTTCTAAAAAATTAATACAGTTCAAACTTCACCTGAAGTTGCATGTCTAATCTTGAACACTACATTTTGAATTTTTGCTTTATTTTGTGTAATTATGTTCTTTTTCTAGTGTCTGCCTTTATAGAAAATATTTATTCTTTAACATTTGTAGTATGTCTGTGTTTGCAATTTGGGTATTTTCAGTTTACTTGTATTTGGAAGTAGCTGCGAGACTGTCTCTGTGCTTCCACTCAAAGACTGGTATTTTTATGCTTGCAGCAGGCCTTTTAGAGAGTCCTGGAATATGTCCAAGCTCTCCATTCCTGAAAATTCAGTGGCAACTTCCTGTGAATCCTGAAGTAGAGCTCCCACTGTCAAGTTACTCTCTAAGCCAATTCCACCACATGTATCAGAAAGCCAAAACAGACAAATGTAGATGGGTCAGTGCTGTGATGAAATTTAGAGTATTATTTAGAATAAGGAGATAAGAATTTTCCTTCAGGTTAGGAAGTCAACCTGTAGACCTTTAATCCCATCTAGCAAAGTACCACTTAGATGTATTAACTGTCAACGAACTAGCTTTGGAACCAGAAGTAATATGGACAGATGAGAGGAGTGTGGCAGCCAGACTAATGAATTAAGAAGCCAGGCTAATTAGTTTGACTGAAGGGAACACCATGCTGATATGAAGTGTAGCTTCCAAAATTCTATCTGATTTCTACACAGGTTGTACTGGGCTTCTTGTAGGCATACAAGTTATTTCTGCGTCTCTTTCAGATGTTTTTGCCAGGAAGCATCATTTGTTTCCTATGGGAATTTAATGTAATTTTAGATTTATTTCCAGACTGATAGTTTTGGTGGCTTCTCAGTGTTCTATAGTAAGATTCTTGTAATGTATGGAAGAGACATCATAATATTAACTTTTTCAGCCTCCTGACACTGAGATTTTTTTTTTTTTAACCTTATAAAGGACCTTCTCATCTTCTTCCTAGTATTATGTCATTTACTGAACACAAAACTGAAGTAATACTGCTGAAGTTGTGTATGCCACCATTGCTTCAGTCTGTAGGGCCGATAGGTGGCTGTCAGCAGTCCTGTTCTCAGAGGATGCGAGCTAGTACAAGTGCACACTGAAAGACGCTATGTTTTGTAAGAACTGGTGATTCTAAACAGTCAGCCATCTTTCTGGTTGTTGCAAAACAATGTTTCTTCAGTGCTTCCCTGAATGTCATTCCTTACATAAAGTTTGATGTGTGAAATATTCATGGAGGAGTCACTTCAATGAAAAGATAAAAAAAAAAAACCTCTGCCAAAAGTCTGTGTTATTACATTGATATGGTATATTAAAATAAGAAACAGTATCAAACCCAAAAGTAAATAAAAACCCATTATAAATAAGATGGATTCTGTATAGAAAACTTTTATTAGAAATACTTAGTACTGTATTATAGCAATAACATGGTAGTCATGAGTGAACAGATATTGTCATAAGTTAAAAAATAGTACTTTATTAATGTTTCCTAAATGACATTACTAGAGAGTCGAAATTAAGGTTTTTTTTTCCACATGTATGTTACTTAAAATGATTTTGCTGATCATTTATGGCCTTACCTACAATAATTCTTTAGCACAGTATCTCAGAAAGACTTAACATATATTTTTTTCTATTTCTAGATCTGTTAGCTGTGCCTAAGCATCCATATGCTGCTATGGAGAACTGGGGACTAAGTGTTTTTGTGGAGCAAAGGATACTGCTAGATCCAAGCATTTCTTCTATATCATACCTACTGGATGTCACCATGGTCATTGTACATGAGCTGTGTCATCAGGTATTAAAGGTGTTCAGATATTTGGTATTAATATTAGAAACCATGCATTCCTTTTCAAAACAGAAGATGAATTTGTATTGTTCACATAGATAGTTACAACTTTTCTTTTAAATGGAATCCAACAAACACAGAGATCTGTAAGGCACATCACTACAAGAAGCTGGGAAGACTCAAAATGGAGATAGAAGAGAAAATTAGTAGCAGCAAATAGCTTACCTGTTTTCTATATGATTATATTATCTATGCTTCTGTGCGACTGTGTTGTTCATGTGTAGGTTAAACACATTGATAAGTGTAGAAAATGATTTATTGCAGAACTATAGCAGATTCATGCTGACTTTCATGTTCATGTGAAAATATTTTGGCTGAAAGCAATTTGGTAATCATCTTCTTCCTCATTTATGCATATATTTCTGTTTTCTTAAAAAAATGTTATTGACCCACTGTTCACTAAAAATGCATAATTGAGTCTTTACATGTACAGGATCTTTTTATCAATAAGAAAACTTTGTAATAAACCCATATTACAATTTATTTTACATTTCTTCCATCTTCTTATCTCAAACTAAACACATTATGAATGTTTAGTAATATTGAGTTGAATGCAAATGTTATTGAAGAAATTAGCTACAGGGGCAGGAAATTCTTTCTTGCACTCATAAGAGGCATAATCGTAGCCTTCAGGTTAAAATGAATGAAACCCTACTGTGTAATCAGCATGCCTTACATCTGTGACTTTACATAGTATTCTTTAAAAGGCAGTGCAAATTGTTAACACTTTCTGCAAATAAAAAGTACCATATAAAAGGGAACCTTTACAATGGGGTTCTGGTAGATAACCTGGAAATAATAATGTTTGGTTCATATTCATATTTCACATTAAATCTGTTGATGAATACGAAGTCCTCAACTACAACATGAAATTTTTATTGAAAGTTGCTGCTCGTTCTTGATGTGATCATCCGATTTTGTTATATGCTCTTTATTGTGCAGTACAATTGCACAATATTGCACACTGTTCAGCTAGAAAAACTGCAGTGCCTTAGGAATCAGGTGTGGAAAACACATATTAGGTCATCAAATCTTGGCTCCTGCTAGCATTAAATTCTTCCGTGTGGTACATTTTGTAGTGCCGGGTTCAGTGCTCCTGATTACAGGGTTATGCTGCTTCCCTTAAAACCTTTTCATTAAATCTGATGGTCAGTAACTTCTTCCTAGCATTCAACTTAAGTCTTCTTTCTTCTTTTTTCTGATGTTATTCTATTACTTCCAGTTATGCTTTGCATTACTTTAATAATTTCCTCTGCTTCCAAAACAATTTGTACTTCAGATGTGGGCAATTACCACATCAGTTACTTGCCAAGTTTGTTTATTTGATTCTCATTGAAACCAAAGCCTTTTTATATTGCTCTGGTGTTATCAGAGGATCATGAAATGGTTGGAAACTGTATTTGAATTTATTTTAGGGTAGCAGTATGGTTGTAGAGTGCTTTTGTGACATTAAAATTGCAAATGAGAAGGTTTACTTGATGTTCAAGTTAATAGTACTTGCAGTGCTGTCTGCTCTGTTAGAATATCTTCCTCCATTCACGTTCTTCTTGTTTCTGTTTTAGTGCCATGCAGAACAGGTCCTCACTCAGTTGCTTCACTGGATAACTAAACAAAATAGAAAATACTCAGATGGAAGAAATATTAGATACAGAATGCAGAATTGCATCTCCAAATAAAGTTTAAAGTGAGAAAACCTCAAAAAATGCAAGCCACACACAACAATATCTAACATCTCCATCACATTATTGTCTTTATTTAACTTTTTTTCCCTGCTTTTGTCTTACAATACTCAGAAACGACTCCAGGAAACTTTATCTGTGGGTGGCATAGAGCAGGAACTGTAAACACACTACGCTAGCTGAAAATGTATTGTACTGACACCAGGTTGGGTCCAGGATCTCTTGCTTGTGCTATCAAATTGTTAACTCTTCACTGGATTTTTAATCCACTTTTGCTTTGCATCATCTTGCCTGCTAACCTACTGTGGTATATGAATATTCCTCAACTTCACTCATATTAACACATGGAATAACAGAGATTAACCAAAATAACTTCTGGCACAGATAAAAATAGAATCCCTATCTCCAGTTTTGCTTTTTATTTATTGGTTGTTTTTTATAAACAAATTCTGGTAAGAGAAAAGAGAACTCTCCTAAAATACTTTTTGCTACAATACGGGTTTTTTTTCCTTCTTAAGAATTGTATTATAGAATCCTGGAATGGTTTCAGTTGGAGAAGACCTTTAAGATCATCAAGTCCAACCACTACCCTCACATTGGCAGGCTCATCACTAAACTAAACCATATTGCTCCGTCACCTCATCTCTCAGCACCTCATCTACACGTCTAAAATATCTACTGAAATGGTGACTCCAACACCTCCCTGGGCAGCCTGTGCCAGTGTTTTTTGGAATCTCCAATCTAAACCTCCCCTGTTGCAACTTGATTCCATTTCCTCTTGTCCTATCATTCATGTAGTGAGGTGGGGATCGGTATCTTCTTCCAAGTAATGATCATAGAATCATTGTTGTTGGAAAAGACCTTTAAGATCATCGAGTCCTACCACTCACCTCACACTGCCAGGCTCATCACTAAGCTAAACCATATCGCTCCGTCACCTCATCTATATGTCTTTTGAATATCTCTACCACCTCCTTGAGGAGCACATTCCAATGCTTAATAACCTTCTCAGTGAAAAAGTTCTTCCTAATGTCCAATCTAAACCTTCCCTGGTACAACTTAAATGTCTTTCTGTGTGTTCTATCATTTGTTACTTGAGAGAAGAGATTGACTGCCACCTCACTACAACCCCCCTTCAGGTACTTGTAGATAGTGATCATATCTCCTTCTCAGCCTTCTCTATGCTAACCAACCTCAGCATCCTCAGCCACACCTCGTCAGACTTGTTCTCTAGACCCTTCATCAGCTTTGTTGCTTGTCTCTGGACATGCTCCAGCATCTCAATGTCTTTCTTGTAGTGAGGGGCCCAGAACTAGACACAGTATTTGAGGTGCAGCCTCACTAGGGCTGAGTATAGGAGGACAACTGCTTCCCTGATCATGGTGGCCATACTATTTCTAATACAATTCAGGGTGTCATTGGCCTTCTTGGCTGCTACTGGCTCATGTTCAGGTGACTATTGAACAACACTCTCAGATCCTTTTCCACAAGACAGCTTTCCAACCACTCTGGCCGAAGTGCAGGACTCGGCACTTGGCGTTGTTGAATCTCAAACAGTTTGCTTTAGCCCATCTCTCCAGCCTGTCCAGATCCCTGTGAAGAGCCTTCCTGCCCTTTATGTACTCACCCACCTTGGTGTCATTGGCAAACTTACTGAAGGTGCTCTTGATCCTCTAGTCCAGACTATTGACAAAAAATGTTAAACAGAACGGGCCTCCACACTGAACCCTGGAGAGCACCACTGGTGACTAGCCTCCAGCTAGATTTAATTCCACTGTCTTCCCTGTTCATATCTTCCCTGTTTAAACCTGTGTTTGTTAGACTTCCAGACCATATCTGAGCATGTAACAAACTGACCTATATGACACACATGATTCTTTGAGTAACACAGCAATTGTTTTGCTAGTTGTTCACAAGATTAGAAAAATGTGATGAGTCTAGAGATTTGAGATTCTTACCTTTAGATATGATTGTTTAAAATCTGTATTCCCAAACCTACTGGGTATTAATGCTTGAGCACAGTGTTCAGGATAGATAGAAAATGAGACAACATTGCAAAAGGATGAAGAAATTCTGTGGTTGTCAAAATGCAGGTAAAAAGCGTGTAATAAATATGTTTTCCCTGATTTCTTCACAGGTGAATTTGTAACGTTTGACAAGATATTTTAGGTACATATTTTAGGATAGACATGTTAAAGTTACATGGGTAGCTTCATTTTAGTATATTTTTAGGCTGCTAGTGCTTGATATTTCAGCTTGAGTGTTCTTTTATAACATTTAATGTATTTAATTAAAAAGAATAATAATTGTAAGAATGATTGCTTTGACATAAAAGCGTCTCCTCCAATCCCTGAAACGTGAGATGTTGTTCAAAATATACATATTTCTAGCAGCTTAAGCTGATAACTAAAAATAATTACCATAATTGATTAAAATAATTGTATTAAGGTAATAATCGGTTTTATTTGCGTATCCTAGATCAGTCCCACCTACAGCCTTTGAAGAAAGAGTCATTTGAATTTATGCACCTTGATTTTTTGTGATAGTTTTCCCACCTGAGCACAAAACTCGGTGTGACGGATTGAGTTTAAGAGGCATGAAAGCAGTAGGAAAATTAAAAAATTATAAATAAATGTTTTTTTAATAATCTGTAAAAAACCCATATAGGATAGAATGTCCTTTCAGTGTGTCTGAAAAATAAGTGCCTTTTGCATGTCAAGCTGAACACAATACCTGAGGGAGATGAGAAATGTATGTAATCAATAATTTCAATTCATTTTTATTTTCCAAAGTGAAAAGAAGTAATGATCTTCACTCCAGGCAAATAGTTACTGTAGTCAAATATCCAAACAAATAAATAAACAGTTACTTAAATAAATGACGTGCTTTATATAATGTCTTCCTTTCAGACATGTAACACCTAGGAAGGTAATAACACCTTTCTGCTGGAAAATTTGGCTTCATTAATTGCAATCTCTGAGACTGCTCTGTCTCTCACATTCATAACTATCTCTAATAGTATTCAAGACCAGTAAAGTAAAATTCCCCACATTTTCATATTGGTAACACATGCTGTTTTAATGCTTCTAACACACTTCTTCCTTTAGGTAGATAATTGAACAAATACTTTTAGTTGTACCATTTATAAATAAATAAAACTGTAAAGCTAAAAAAGGAGTATAAGAAATTCTCTTTTGTGACATCATAATGTTATTAATTATTTTGAGTTTCTGGAGGATGTATTATGAATTTTAGAACTGTTATTTTAAAAAAATCTCTCAGTAGTCACAGCATACCATAACTGTTACTGGTTTCATAGTTGTTCAGCAGTTCGCTTCAAATTCAATAAATTGACTCTGTGGTATTTTGTTTAGTCTGTTTGTCATTACAAATCATTTAATAAACCTATTGTATAAATATAACTTTCATGCTTCTTTGATGGTATTTTACCCTACCATTTCAAGTTATGGGAAGTGCATTATCTATATGAATGCATTTCCAGTGTGTCTTTGCCTTTCTCCTAAATGTTCTTAAGATCAGCGTCAATCTCTATTGATCCTGTAGAAAGTTAATTTATTGAGAGCATTTGACTAGGCTATGATCACTGAATATCCATTAGATTTAGTTTCACTTAGTGTGTGAATATGGCTTTTGTCAACCTCATCATTTCTTCCTAAAGTCTTAAGTTGATTGTCAATGACATTCATTGTCATGTTTCACTTCATTTTTTTTCATTGAAAACCTATTTACTGAACATTGTGTGGCAATCTGGTAATCTCACTTTCTGTAGTTTTCTTTGGAGTCACTGTGTTCCCTTCACTATGGATCCTCGTTGCAGCATTGATCCTTCCTTGACACTATTCTCACTCCAGAAAGACATGCACAGAAGTGAGACCATTCATTCAGGTCTCAGACAAAGCCTTGAAATAAGCCAATCATCATGAAAGCAAACCACTTACTGGCCAACTCCACTTTCATTTGTTCCCCACTCTCATTACAGTGTCAACAGCAAGACCTGTGCTTTGACATGAGTCTGTCCTTCTGGTATACTTATTTACTGCTCCCTTTCTGTGTATTTTCAGAGTTTACGACTCTGTGAAAGCTCAAAATTATCTCTGTTGATTATGAATGAATCTCATTTCTAATCACATTAAGGAAAAAAACTGGCACAGAATTTTACTGAAGCAAAGTTTTGGTATTTTTCAAAAAAGATACTATGGAGAGTATGAAATATGTTTTCATAATAGTGTATGTGTTTCTGCTGTTACCACTGGTATTATGATGATCCAAATTTCACAAGGCCATTACAATAATTTAAAGAGGATTATCCATCACAGTTGAAGTATTGATGATGCTTGATTTCCTTTGATTTTTTCCTGGTTTCTCTTCCAATGATCATCCCAGCTGTCTAAAACCCTGCTGACACCCACATGTCCTGTACCATGACAGGTTTGTGGCTGTTGATAGCTACTGAAGAGAAAGAATATCTAATGGTTGCCCTCTTGCCTTGCCTGCAGTTTAGGTCTTCTCTTTTCAGCTGCTGAGCTTCATGTAATTTTGTAGGAATTTAATTATCTTTGAGACATCTGTCCTTTCTAAATGCGATGGAAGTCAGTTTGCAAATTCAAGAGCAACCGGGGAGGAACGGGGAAGGTGCTCACCTCAAATAGGGTTCCTTTGCGTAAACATAGATGGCCCATACCATTCTAGATACTCTCTGCCTGTGGTTTCTCTTCAAGAAGGCTGCAGATCTCCTGTAAGTCATGTATAAAATTTCCTGGGCCTGTGTTGATCTTTCAGATACTCTAGGATATTCTTCATCTACTTGCTTTTAGGCATCTGAGTCCTACCCACAGAGGGATGGCGTTATTGTATAAAACTGCTTTCCTTAGGAAACTAGTCGATGAATAGAGCATCAGTAGTACTTTAAATCTTAGCGGGCAGATATCACAGAGAAAGAAATACAATTGAGTTCTGGGGTATGGAGATTGTGTTTGTGGTTTTTCAAGGTTCACATTATATACAGTGAAATTTCTAGATGATGAGTCATGTTACTTTTCCTGTCCACTGTGTGTGTTAGTCCCTTAAACACAGGTGAGCATCTACTTTAGCTAACTAAAGTAGATACTGTGAATATGCTCCTCCATGCTTCTTTTCACCTGCTTGTTCTTTTCTAGTGGTTTACTTCAGTAACATCCATCCTGTAAAGGCTTAATTCATTAGTACATGGAAAAAAAGGGTAATGAATTGCAGTGAGTAACATACTCTACAGTTTTTATTAAAACTTTTGAAGAATATGTTCTTTATCAGAGAGATGTATGCAAACATTGTTTTCTAAAAGTTGTATTTGAACTTTCTTTGCAGTGGTTTGGTGACCTTGTGACTCCAGTTTGGTGGGAGGATGTGTGGTTGAAAGAAGGTTTTGCTCATTATTTTGAATTTGTTGGGACAGACTACCTCTACCCAGGGTGGAACATGGTAAGTCAGTTTCATTTTGTTAATTTGGAGACTCCACAGAAAAGCTGCTCTTCTGTTATACTCCTGCTTTTGTTATAGTCAGGAACTGCTGAAAAATACCAAATGATGCATGCAAGTATCAGATGTCCAATGAAGCAAAATCACTAGGTGTGAAATAATTTGACAGCATTCCAAAAGTGTAATGTGCAATTTATTACAAAAGAAATAAGGTCATGTCTATCATAAGCCAATGTCCAAACACCTACTCTCTCTGCTCAGAAACATTATGGATTAAAGCAGTTTTAGCATGGACCATTATTGAAAATACTCATATTGAATTTTATCCACAAACACAAGAAAAATTGGGAAAAAGTGTTTAGCTAAAACATGCTGTGAAACTGAGCATATTTTTTCTTATGGTATTCTCTTCTCTCCCTAAGTTTACTCTTTTAATCTTCCTGCTGTTATTTGTCCATCTAGCAATACACATTAAGTTCAGATGAGGTAAATGAATTGAATATCTAGGTTTCAGTATGATTTCCACTGTATACAGTTGAGTATGCTTTGTCAACTGGTGTGCAAATACTGGAGCTCTCTGAGGGTAAACTGAGAAGACTAATTCTAGGACATTTTTTTGGAGTCCTTCTGCTATATCATATCATACCTAGTCAGGTCTCAGTTTATATTAACTGCTATAGACTAGAAATGTGTTTTTAAGAAAAAAAAGAGGTGTGAGATATGAGACATCAGGACGAGGAGATTGTATGTGAGACCATGTTGAAGGTTGCTATGTAAAATTATCGTCCTTTGGAGGTTTTTTCCTGTTTGCTATCCTTTTGTGTTTACACATGTTTAATTATTTGACAAAATATTTGTTATAAATAAAGCTTCCCTGATAGAGATTTGTTGTAGCTTAAATGTTTTGTTTAATCTCTTCCATACTAACTTCTGAAATGTTTTTTTCCCATTTCTGTGTGATTATTTATTCTTATCCCGTTAACTTTTGTGTGCCATGAAGTGAAGGTGCTATACTTATGAATGAAAGCTAATTTAAATAAAATAGTTGTATACAGATACTCTTGCTTTACATGTGCTTCTTGTGAAGTTTAAATTATTTGTAATATTTTAATTTTTTTCTTTCATGTGTCAATTTTAGTTTATAATTATAATTGCATTATGAAAAGGAAGACAAATCTTTATCTGAACTGACATCTGTCTTGCATAGGTAGGCTCATTGGGTTTACCTGGCTTTGGCTGTATTAAAATTCATTCTCTTCATCTTTATGAAAAACACATCCTGAATTACAATGTAATGATTCTAATTATGAATGCAATGAAATCTGGCAGGCCTTTATGATTTTAGCATGCTGAAATGTCATAGTTGACAACATTTATACGCTGAATTTTATCTTCAAATCATCAGTCATTTGTTCTTCACATAATCAGTTTAACAAATCCAGAATAACTTAGCTTTAGAAGTCATTTGGAATATGGAATATTTGCTTGAGATTTCTGTGGAATGCATATAATATTCACTGTTATGCAAATGACATGCCCATCATGTGAAATCTTGGCATCTATGCACAATACAGGCAAAGCGTAGAGATTGAACAAGGTATGACAGTTAAACTGGAAACCAGACATGTGCTGCATAAATTAAAATTAACTACAGTAATATTGCTGTGACTGAAAAAAGTATTAATCTGTCAAGTTTTTCCTTAAATTAAAAAGAAGCTTTTCACAAGGCTTTGTATATCCTTAGTCTTTGATATAAAAATAACCATAGTGACATATTTAAATAATTAGTAAATTAGCAAAATGGAACATTTGATGACTGAAACATTTAAACATGCTCTATTCTTTTGCAGGCTGGAGTAGAAATCAATACTGTGATGTTTTAGCCTTATTACAGAGATTGTAGGAAGAGGAAGCAAAAATTAACAGTTACTGGAATTTGACTTGCTGGTTATTTTTGTTGTAAAAAATATAACATAAAGCATACATACTGTTCAGATCATACTGACATTTGTAAACTTGAGAAAATAAGAAGTGAGCATTTATAAAAAGTAAAACATTGCCAGACTATCTTTTTTTTTTAAAAAAAAGTGAAGGATACACCACAAGCTTCATGAATCAGTTGCAAATCCAAGAACTACAAAGCTTATTCTGTGTAATGATGGTTAAACAGAGCAATATTCTGGCATTCTGGGTAGTGTTTTTTTGGCAGTAATTAAGCCCTGTGGAAAAAAAAAAGGATGATGTTATGGTGTATGATATCACAGCTCTTTGAATCATGAAACAGTAATATGCCCAAATCCTGTTTGTTTTTAAAAACTTGGGAAAGTTATTTAACTTCTTTCTCTTGCAATTCTGAAATGTTACCTTTGAAAGTTTCTTAATAATGCCACAGACTAAAATACCAAGTTCAACTTATTTAGAGTTTATTAAAGATTTTTTGTCATGTTTTCTTTTGGATCAGTGTAGAAGCAGAAGATTGTAGTCAATTCCAGAAAAAAAAACCTTTTATCTGAAAATGCAACTTGAACAATACCAATACATCTGAATCAAATGAATCTTCCTACCTAACTTGTTGCGTGCTTATAGTCTACAGGCACATAAGCTTTCATCATTAAAGCTCCATAAACCCTTAAAGTTTTCCTATGACTTGTCTGATTCTGCTTCTTTTTTAGCAGAGCTGAGTATTTTTCAATGTCCGTCTTATCTGGCATTCACAGACTTGGTGTGGCTGAACCTGAGACTCTTATTATAACTCAAACTCAACAGCACTGTGTTCTGCACACAGCAGAGGGCCATGGGTTTTGTGTGAAACCTGTTTTCTGGCTTTCCCTTCTTCTCTAGGTTCTTTAGCTTGCAAGAAAGATGCATGGATAACAATATTGACTGAACTGCTGTAACACTTTATTGAACTTTCCAACAGGTCTAGAATTTCATGTCTTGTCCAGGAGGCATTTGCATACTTGACCTGATCTAGGTGGACCTGCTTCTGCAGAGGGGTTGGACTAGATGATCTCTAAATCATTCTATGATTCTACTTCATTGGACTTGCATAATCATAATAAGAAAGGAAATCCAGTCTTTATGAAACCTTTGCCATTCTTATGTCCTATTAAAATTTAGTTTGAAGAACAGAATGAAGAATCATTCTGATGGAAGTATCTGCTGTCTGTTGCAGTTAATATAAGATACATCAGGACTCTCCAGAGGAAGTGGATGAAGTTTTACTGGTTTTAAAACAGGAAAGTGTCCTTTTTGTGCTGACATCATTCATGGTTCCACCACTGGTCTTAATATCCTTTAAAAAATTTAAGTTACTGCATATCAAATCTAGAAATTCTCATTTTCTTCTGTCAGGTAAAAAAGTCCCTTTTTTAAAAAAAAGTGTGTCACTTTTTTCCTCTTGAAGGTGAAACTATCTTTGATTTTGCAGCAATGTCATAGTTTGACATGACAGCCTTTTCTGGTAAGAGGGAAGGGGTTGTAAAGATGGCGCCTGTAAGAAGTTGTTTGCAACTCTCCCCAGCTCTGAGCCAGACCCATGTCTGGGGCTGAGCCAATTAGACGCCTCCACGATCACTTTTTAAGAGGAAGCCGGAAGACGAGGTGGCTTTTCCTCCATCTTTTTCCTGCTTCTTCCTTCTTCTGTCCCTTCTTCTTCTTCTGGCTGGTGGTGGTGCAAGGAGTAGGAACAATGAGAGAAACAGCCATGCGGACTCCAAGGCCAGTGATGAAAGAGAGGAGGAGGTGTACCAGAGCAGAGACTCCCCTGCATTCTGTGGAGAGAATTGGAGAAGCTGAGATATTCACCAAGGACTGTGTCCCGAGAGAGGGACCCCGTATCGGTAGAAGAAACTGCAATTGTGATGAAGAATGCATGCCAGAGATATTTACCAAGGACTCTGTCCCGAGAGAGGGAACCCATATCGGCAGAAGCCGCAGCTGCTGGGAGCAACCCATGCCAGAGAAGTTTGCTAAGGACTTTGTGCCGGGGGAGGAACCCCGTGTTGGAGCAGGGGAAGAATGCCAGGAGTCATCCTCTTCTGAGAAGACAGAAGCGGCAGAGCCCATCTGTGAGAGACTGACCACATTCCCCATTCCCTGCCCCCCTGAGCCGCTGAGGGGGGAGGAGGTAGAGATATCGGGAGCAGTGAGCTGGGCCCGGGAAGAAAGGAGGGATGGGGGAGGGAGATCTTAAAGTGCTGGTTGTAATTTTCTCATCATCCTACTCCCTTTTGCTTTTATTCCGTTCTGTTTCTTGTAGAATAAACTTTCCTACTTTCCTCTCTAAGTCGAGTACTGGAGTTTGTTTTGCCCGGAACCGTAATTGGCAGTAAGCCTTCCCTGTCCTTGTTTTAATCCACAACAACCTTGCTTATCTTTTTACTCCCATTTCGCTGGGCCCTCCACCATCCTAACGAGGGTGGGGGTGAATGGGAGCACTGAGCAAGGGACTGTCGTGGTGCTGCTGTGCTAGCTGGGCCAAACCACGACAAGCAAGTATGTCCCTACTGTACAGTTGTTAAGACATTTGCCGTGAAAATGAGTTAACCATTCTTCCCATTTCAGCCTCATGCTTTGTCTATCCCATGAATTAAGAATTAAAAAAAAAAATCTTATTCTAAAATGTCTCAAATTCTTAACTCTCATTATTCAAGGTCTTGGAAGTGTAAACATTTATTTCTGTGTTTTGAGGATGGTTTAAAAAAGAAAACTGGCTCTGCAAACTGTTCTGTCCCGAGATCAGTGAATTTTGCTTGATCATGTGTACTCAGAGTAGTCATCTGCATGTAACTGTTGCTATTTCATGGCTTATAAAGAGGAGAGGTTTCTGTATTGGAGGCTCACCGTATAACTATTTGGTTGTCTTTCCATGCCACCAAAAAGCAACAGCAGCTGGATGTGAGCTCTTGATCTGTAAGATCTTACAGCTGATAGACGGTAATTCTCACCTCTATGGAAGTACCTCTGCTAGTTTTAGGATCAGAGAAAAGGAAAAATTACAGCATTAAACTCCGTTCTACTTCATAGTTCCATCTTTCCTCAATTATCCTGCTCACCTTCCTCCTTCCAGAGGTGCATTTCCGATTATATAGTCCATCTTCCTTTCTGCTCCTTTCTCTCATTATCCTGAAGTCCTTTGTATGTGGCTTTGTAAAGGAAGGAATTCAGCTGAGGCTCAGAGATCCAGGAATTTATTGACTGATCTTTTGCCACCTGATTTTCTGGTAGAAGGAACCATCATGTTTGTCCTTGAATGTCTCTGGTATTGGGGCAGATTTTGAGAAGTGTGACAGCAGGAATTACTAGCATGTAATTTTCCCTTTCATCCATCAAATGAACATCAAATACTTCAGTGATCAGTACCTGGCTTCCTGCTGAGAAAGCATTTCACAGAGCCCAGCTGCCTTCTCCCTTTTCTTTATTATATAAAACTTAGCTTTGCTGACAACTTTATTGGCTGAGTCAAGGTGTAGTACATCAGTGATAGCTTTGAAACCTCTGTCTTCTCTGTCCATTGAAGCTCTGGGATAAGATCTCCCACTTTCCTGTGTGACTACTATGTTTATAATTAAAGTTAAGGTTGGTCACATTTGCCAGAAATTCTCTTAGTATTAAGAAATTGTGATTTAAGTATTGCGAGTAAAACTTTGTGTCTACATGGAAGAGCATGTGCTGTCTTTCTTAAAGCGAACCATCATTCATTCATTCTATTAGGTTCCAGTCTACATGATCCTTCAGGCAGCTGAAAATAATGAGATTGCATATCAACATTTCTGTGTTAAAAATAGTTGCTGCAAGAATCAACCTCTGCCTAAAAAAGTTAATACAAAAACATTTGACTGAACATCATTAAGTACTTCAAACATCATGTGACATGCTGCCCAAATTCTTGATAAATGATGTTAACTGCCTGTCTTTCTCATTGACTCAGTTGAAATAGTAAAGTGAATATGAACATTAGACACACGCGTATCTTTAATGTGGTTTGACTCAGATTGCCTCCTGAAGTATTTCTCTTCATCGGTAAAGTTATTTTAGGCATTGTTTGATTGATAGTAAACACTGAAAATCATTATAAGTTTTGAAATAGACTTAAAACACAGGCCTTTGTGATTTATTTCATTATTATTCTGGCATTTCAGACCTGAGCTGTAGCTGTCTTGATCCTTCTAACCCAACATAAATATCATGCTGGCTCAGCATTGAGAGAGATTCAGCCTCTTGTTTTTTAAAACTACTTTCATCTCTTCTTTTTTGGTTAAAGTCTCCCCATGCCAGTATAAAGTAAGCCTTTAATTAATACCACATGGAGTGTTTTTTCCCCCAGTAACTGCTCAGTGAAGTCAGTCCTGTATGATTTTCTGTTTCAACTCAACTATGGGGGAAGCTTTCAATGTAAAATTAACCAGAATCTCATGTATAATTGACTTTGGCAGGAAAAAAAAGAGATGAGTAAAGGTAAGCAGCAAGATCTTCTGGTTGTTAATTACTAAACCTTTTTAAGTATACCAGTTTAGAAATCCTTATACTAAATTTATCGTATAACTAAGTAAATTTCCATCTCCACATGCTTTTCTTTTATAGTTTCTTTTTTATGCTCTGGCAAAGTGGATTGATATATGGATTTCTCAGCTTTAAGTAGTTAACTCTTAACGTTTAGAGATTAACTAACCTTACACTGCCAACTCAATCCTAAACTGTGACCTGAAACATCTCCTCTACATGTCTTGTGAATATCTCTAGGAATGATGACTCATCTGCTTATCTGGGCAGCCTGTTCCAGTGCTTAACAACCCTTTCAGTGAAAAAATTCTTCATAATCTCCAATCTAAACCTCCCTTAGCACAACTTGAGCCCATTTCCTCTTGTCCTACCATTCATTACTTGGGAGAAGACTCTGACCTCCACCTCACTACAGCTCCTTTCAGGTAGTTGTAGAGAGTGATCATATCTCTCCTCAGCCTCCTTTTGTACAGACTAAACACCTCCGGCTCCCTCAGCTGGTCCTCATAAGACTTGTTCTCTAGACCCTTCTCCAACTTTGTTGCCTATCTCTGGACACAATCTAGCACCTCAATGTCCTTCTTGTAGTGAGGGGACCAGAACTGAACAAAGCGTTTGAGGTGAGGCCTCACCAGCGCTTAGTACAGGAGGACAATCACTTCTCTGGTCCTGCTGGCCACACTATTTCTAATAAAATTCAGGGTGTCATTCGCCTTCTTGGCTGCTGCTGGCTCATGTTCAGGTGGCTGTTGACGAACACTCCTAAGTCCTTTTCCGCAAGACAGCTTTCCAACCACTCTGCCCCAAGCCTCTAGCGTTGCATGGAGTTGCTGTGGCCCAAGTGCAGGACTCGGCACTGGGCCTTGTTGAATCTCATACAGTTGGCTTCAGCCCATCGCTCCAGCCTGTCAAGATCCTTCTGAAGAGCCTTCCTGCCCTCAGGCAGATCAACACTTCAGCTCAGCTTCGTGTCATCAGCAAACTTACTGAAGGTGCACTCCATACTCTCATCAAGAGCATTGCTAAAGATGTTAAACAGAACAGGCACTGAGCCCTGGGTAGCATCACTGGTGACTGGCCAATAACTGGATTTAACTCTGTTCAACACTACTCTTCGGGCTCAGCCTTCCAGACAGTTTTCTACCCAACAAAGAGTACATCTGTCCAAGCCATGCACAGCCAGTTTCTCCAGGAGAACGCTGTGGGAAATGGTGTGAAAAGCTTGTCAAAAGTCCAGGTTGACCACATCCACAGCCTTTCCCTCATCCACTAAGCAAGTCACCCTGTCATAGAAAGAGATCAGACTAGTCAAGCAGGACCTGCCTTTCATAAGGCCATGCTAGCTGGGTCTGATGACTTGATTGTCCTGTATGTGCAATGTGATAGCAGTCCAGATGATCTACTCCATTTATAAGCATGTAGACAGAAAGAGCTTAGTTTTGGCCCCCAGTGGATCTTTTCTAGCCTTGAGGTATTTTATTGAACCTTAGGTTTCTTCATAGATGATATTCCTCTGTAGTTTGTTAAACTTCACTGTGAAATATATTGTATTAGAATTGAACTGCTAATAGTGTATATGCTGTATATAGTGTTCTATGATTGCTTTCAAAATTTGCGCCGATTTCTTTTCCCCTAGGGTGCACTTTCCCTCTAAACCCAAGTACTGAGTCTTGCAAATGCTTGTTTTGTCAGGCATGAGAGATCAGTTGTCTCCTTTGTATTCCTGATGGCTGGTAAAGCTCTATATTTTGGAGAAGATATTTCCAGCGAATCATTTGCAGCTTTGCACACCAATATTAAGCTTTATTCATGTAGATTTCTCAGTCCATAAACTGCTTGAATGTCTGTCCCAGAACAAAGGCGATGCATTTAGTATTGAGGCCTTTGATCTCTTCTGCATACTAATTAACAGTTTTGGCTTCCATTGTGCTATTCCTTTTATTCCACTATTGGATGTTTGCCAGTTTTATTTTTTTAAAATTTCTTTGTTTTCCCTGGTATTTCATAATAATTTTTGGAAATGATTTTTGTGTTACTGACTTAAGTATTGTGTTATTGTCATGCAAACCTGTTCTCTGATATTATACCTCAACAGGATATTGTAAAATCACCACCAGCAATTCCTTTCCATTACATCATTGTTATCCAGTTATGCACAATAAAATTTTAATGACACTTGAAGGTACAGCCTTTCCTGCCAAAAAATGTTATTTCACAAATGCTTTCTTTCCATTTAGAGATAGACTGGTTGAATGGTGGGCATCCTGTTGGAGATTAATACACAAAGACTGACCACTACCTTGCCATAAACCTTCCTCCCTAGAACAAGGCGAAAATAAATCAGAACCAGGCTTTCTTGTACTTATCCAGTTTCTTACTCCTTACTTTTTTTTTTGCTATGGAATGATTTACTCTATGGATCCACATTTAAAAATCACCATATTATTTCCATAATATGGAGGAATTGCTATAGGTGGAAAGTTTATTGTAGCATTTGTGCTGCTTTTACCCAAAGCAGTGACATTGCATTTTCACAATGACTAAATGTTGGCTAAGGAGGAAAGAACACAAAGAATGGGTAAATCTTTCAGATCAACATTATACCAAACAGAATAGGTCTTATTGGTGAGGGTTAAATAAGACATGTCTCTATGAAGAGACAAATACTTGAATCTAGTGACCACAGGTGCTTGGGAAATAATCTAAAAACGTAAGTTTTTGAAAGAAATGTTTGGCTGATAACAGCACTTCAGTCTGTGCACCTGGAATCTTTCTTAAGAGTGAGAGGGAAAGCAACCAGAAGTAATTGATGTGTTTTCTTCACAACACAGGTCTAGTCTCCCAGACTTTGGCTATCCACAGTTCAAGAGCCTGTCTGAGGAGACAGGCTTCCACGTAAGCAGTAGGAAGATGAAGAGCAGAGAGGCTTCTTACTTACCTTTAGAGAAGGGCACAAATTTCAATGGAAACACTATGTGCTTGTTTCAGACTAGACTTTTGCTGCTGTCATACCACCTCCTGCTCAGAGCCCTGGCCCTGTGTTAGCACTGCTCAGCCTTGAATTTGTATGCAGCTGCCAGCACTTTCCCAGCAAAACCTCAAGGCTCATCTGAAGCCTTCTTTTCCTTAAAGGCAAATGACAGTCCTTGCCTTTTCTCTTGCAGCTGAACTCTCTCAGAGGAGGGTCATCTTGAACAACATTTTGTCTTTGTTTCACATCTAGCTGCAAACCTGTCACCTACTGTGTTGACAGCTCACTGGCCTCATTAAATGCATTCTAAGATTGATTTTTTTTTTTTACAATTTCTGTGCTAGGTGTTTCTTTAGTCCTGTAGGTATCATATTAAAACAGATCAATTCTACTGCACTGCATAGGATAAAAGAACTAGGGAGAAGAAAGCCTCTCCTTTCTCAGTATAAACGATTTGGTCACGTGTTGGCTTTTTTTCCCTTAGTTTGCTGATAGGACTTCGATAGCTGAGGTAGTGTTTCTTCAACATAATTAATGCAGTTCTAGTTTCTTTCTGAATTATCTGTTTTCTGTTGCCTCTTCAAGCTGCAAGGCCATGTCATGCAGCAAACTCCTCTCTTTTTCTCTCTCTCTGGAGTTACATTTGAGTCTGCTTTTGAAATCTGCTCTCAAAGGCTGTGTACTGAAAAGAAAAGGTGGGACTGTTGTGGAATTAATTTATAAGTCCAAAGTCTTCTTAATTCTCACTAAAATGCAGATTTACATGTCGGGAGGCATGGTGACTGTTACAGCTGTATCCCAGTGTGGTGGTCCGCTTTAAGTTTTGAGGAAGACTTTTCTGCTACGGTAACTTGAATGAGTGGTCATGAATCTAAAAATGCCCCTTTTCTGCTCTTCAGGAGATAAGCTAAACAGACAACCAAAGTGTATGCTATCCTCTTTATATCTTTTGTATTCTTCCCTTGATGTTTTGTATATGCTGATTTTCTTGATTCCAGGTTCTGCTTTAAAGTGTTAATTTATTAACAGGAGTCCTTTTAATGAGTTAAGTCAGTAACAATCCACTCTCACAACTGTTTGTTAATTGTGATGTCCCCACTTAAATGTGGACATGTCTCTGTAACTGTATGTGTTCATACCTGTATGCATTTTAATTACTTCTGATGAAATTGGTGCTCTGTTACTGACTGATAGAGAATGTGAGTGAGGTGTAGCCAAAGCATCTACAATCCCTCAGCAGATTTCCCCTGAGTAGGACTGTCATAATTGTTTCCATGCACATTGTTTCTTCCCATTAAAAAAGGGCAGTTACTAGCTGCATATGCCTGAGAAAATTTGGAAATGAGCAATAATATGAACGAGATATTACTTTTCCCTTCACAAACCTTACCTCATGCAGCCAGCTGAGAGCACTAAGAATGTGTTAGGTAATTGGCTTTCCAGCATCCCCTGTTTTTAATTGCCTGAATATACAGTCAGCTCAAGGTACATTTCTTGTGGTCTAATGAATTTTAACATAAAAGTTTATTTCCAGGTGGATCAGCACTGGAACAGCTTTTTGGCTCTGTTAGAAATAGAATTTAAATTATTATATTAATACCAAAACCTTGCCAGAAATGAAACATAGAATTTATTGTGTAATTGTGTGGTGGTTTTATACATGGACCTCAAGGTGGCTTTCAGAAAAATGCAACATTCCCTAGAGTTTCTTTATGTTATGACACTAGATTGACATTAATTTAGGAACTGTTGTAATTTAGATAAAGTTTGATATATGTCATTTCAGGGTGAAAAAAGCTTATTTCAACCTTCCATAATTTTTAATTAGCTCATTACATTTATTTGTGACTTGAAAAAACAAGTAAATAAAACTCTTTTTTTCCTGACACAGTCTTTTTGGTTTAGAGAAATCTATATGAATGCAATATGAGGAGTTTTTAAGTCATGTCATTTCTCATCTGAAAAAGTCCCATCTAGTTGCACTGCAGAAATGAGTGCAGCAGAGTTCAGAGTATATATGAACATTTAATTAAAGTTGCTGCCAGAGTAAGTATGCAGCAATTTTGACATACCTCTGCAATCCATATTTATAGAAAGTATGGAAACAAATTAGCATACTGAACCTTGTTTGGGTTTGCATCTGCCTCTGATGTAGCTATGACTTTGACTATGACGTAACTTCTAAATGCAGCTACTGTACCACTTGTAAAGAGAGATAAAAATGGTTTCCTTCAAATGAAAGTTTAAATATTTGTAGAGTGTTAGGTTTGTGGATAAAGGATTTCTCTGTCAGAATTGTGAAAGACAGTTCAGGCATCTGCTGTGACACTGCTGTGGTCTCTGTCCCATGTTGACCTGCCATGTGAACTTGGCACTTGGAGCCAAGTGACTTAAACCTCACTAAATGAAGCAGTAATAAAGTAATAAAGTAATAATTGTACTTACCCACCTCTGTCAAAAGTTTTCATACCTGTGTATGTGATGAGGTCCACAATTTGTAACATCCACATATTTTTATGATTGAAGACTGTCATTTTTCTTCTCTCCCCACTCCTTGTAACTGTGAGTGAATACTTCTAATAAGAATTTCAGTGTGCACTGACAGATTTTGATTCATTTAACAGTTGCTAATGTAATTTCAGTTAGCTTTCATTGCAGCAAAAGATCTCAAGTCAGAGGGATCTCTGGTGCCAGAATTAGTTCCTGTCTAGTCTATATACATGTTCAAGATTGTAGGAGGTTATGGTGGCTTACAATCAAATCAGAAGGTCTGTTTTTAGTCAGTTGTCATACAGAGGCTGCATCATTTATGTGTTGTAGAAGTGTATTTGTTTGTGATTTTCCTGCATATGCTGTATTTCAGGAAAAGCAGAGATTTCTGACAGATGTCCTACATGAAGTGATGCTGCTGGATGGTTTGACCAGTTCACATCCAGTATCCCAGGAGGTGCAACAAGCCACAGACATTGACAGGGTGTTTGACTGGATTGCCTATAAAAAGGTGAGAGTAATTAAATCTGTCTGTATATATATATATGTCAGTAGCTATTATAAGACCATGTTACATCTATTAAAAAAATACCATAGTAAAAATACATACATTACAGTGGTTACTAGCTGGGAAGCTTTAATTTGAGTGGAATATATTTGGAATGTGCTACAGTGATTTTAACCAATTACATTCAAGACATTGAGTGTTATTAAATGTTATAAATAAACTTGGGAGGCTGTCAGGATTCAGCAAGAAGATTTGAGTGTCTTTATTGCTATTTATTTTGTGGCAGTGTTTGAATTGTTAGATACTTTAAAGAGCAGAAGGATATGTAGTTTTCGTCCTAGTGAAACTCTGTGGAAAACTTGTCAGGTACTGAAGTTAAATGTACTGGATTTTATTCTGGGTTTTTTTATGCATAAGAGTTCTTCTGTCAACTAATGAAAACTCTGAAATTGCTGAACAGTGAGAGTGGAGGAACTATTAAATTCAGGCAGTTTCAAATTGTATTTCAATGAGAGTCTTTTGGCCAGTTTTGAGGCTGAATAGCTTCTGTGCAGGAGTGAGAGGGCTGACTAGGCTTGCTTGTTTGTCCGTCATATGACTAGGCTTGCTGTTTGTGTATGACCCAAAAGCTGGTGGTGGGATGATGTATAATACTGTGCCAGAATTTCATGACCAAACTGGCGTGGTGTGTGATGCAGAGGCTTCTGCTTGTAGCCTTCTGCTGTGAAGATTGTACTGGAGCTCCCTGCTGATGGTTCAGTAATGAAAGTCTTTTGACTATCACTCTTGTATATGATAGTACCATAGGCATCACCTAATGACAGGCATAATTAGCTACCTAACATCAGTCTGTAACAAGACAGCAGCAGTGCAGAGCATACTGAGCTTCCAGTTTATCCAGTTCTCATTCTGGGTGAAAAAAAAGAGGTCTGTCATCTCTTATCAATTATTCCCAATCAGCATTAACTTCAACTTGATTCTCTTCCATGAAAGGATCCTATGCCTTTAAGGATGGGCAAATGAGAGTGTGTGTATATGTCCATGTAATATGTGCAGGATGTAATGTGCAAATACAAAATACTTGGGAAAATATTTTAAAATGCTGGAATTGCTCAAGAGCCCAAGTAACATTTTAAAAAAATCCCTTAGCTGGCTTTGAAAACATTACTCTTGGTCAATTAAGCTATAATAGCCAGCAGCATTTACTGCACTAAAGTATTCTCCTTGTTTAAATGTTTCTGTCCTATGTTAGCTGGTGATAGCTGAACCTCGGTAGGTTCAGAGGCTTATCTCACATCAGTATCTTCATATTTCAAACTAATTACTTTTTCCAATTAATGTGATAATAATAATATCACACATTAAACTGTAATACTTGACACTTATCTTTTCATCTTATGAACACTTTGCAAACATTAAGTAATTTTCATTTACATTAAAATGACAAATAGAACAGTAGGACACAGCTGTATACTGTTAGCTATTTTGTGCAGGCTAATAGGATCACTCTGTTTTCTGTGCAGATTAGAGTACAATCTTTATCTCGTATCTGTCCATTTAAAGGTTCCTAGGTTCCTTTTTCAGTGTAACAGTGCCATACCCAGTGGATACAGCAGCATGTCCACTCAGCTCCTCTGATGATCAGCTCTTCTGAACCTTTTGTGGCACTGAATGTGTTCATAGTAGGGCCTGATTCTGTAATTTTTTTAACCCAGATATCTGATCTTGCAAACCACCTGTGGAATGGCAATGGAAGAATTTACTTACACACTTTCATCAGTGAGGAGATTAAAAGACTCACCTTTCACCCATGAAAAGTCTTTGTTTTCATGTCTTGCTCCCCTCTGTAGGCATTCATCCCTTTGGTTTAGATACCTAATATGATATCTAATAAGCAAAAACTTTCCTGACTGACTTCATAGCTCCTCTTCTCATTGCTTCTGTATCTTCCTTTAAAAACCTGACATTGTTTCCTTTTGAGGATAAATTAGAACAAATTTAACATTTTGTAGATTCTATGTTGTTTCATTCCTATGTAACCTTGTATGCATTCATGCACAGCTTGTACTTAAAGTCAGCTGGGGAAACAAGCTCATTTATTAGACAGCTAGAATATTTGCCTATCCTTTTAGCTATCTAATGTCTGCCAATATAAATACTGTGATGAATGATACGTCAATAAAATCCAAACAGTAATATTATACTGAAGGCTTTTACCTGGTCGGGCACGTGCTCAAATATTTTCAGGTGCCTCAAAGCCCTCTTTACACAATAAGCCTCACTGGAAAGATATTGTTGCTGGTATTTCTGGGATGGCTTTTTGGTTGTTTGCTAACTGATTTTTTAAAATTGCTGTCAAGTATTAAGGTCGCATGAAATTTGTCTGTTGACTCTAGTAAACTTTGGATCAAGACCATCAGTGAGGACTTCTCTACCATCATAAATAAAACATTAATTTGTAAACACTCCAGCACTATGTGCTTTCCCCTACATTTTAGTATGTAGTTTTGTTTTTTTTTTTTAATTACCTTGTGTTCCCTTGTTTCTTGGATTGCCCATTCTTCCATCATGATTTTCTACATGATACTGAAATGGTGAAACTTTCTGCCAGATAATTTTGTTTCAGTGCAATCACATTCATAGAATTCATATAATGTCATTGTCATTTAATTGTTGTTATTGTCATCAATATGATGTGAATCAATTAGATAGACATCATTTAAGTGCCTATCTCTGCTAGACAGCTGTCATTTTAAAGATATGCCTCTTTTTCTGTCTATACACTTTAGAGATGACCATTGAAACTGTGCTATTTAAATGCCTTGGAGTTGAATATATTTTTAATTTCCACTTTCTTGTCCTTGTTGATTGCACATCTTAAGAAATCTCATGGCATAAAGCCCTGAAGAGTGGTATTGAGATGATCCCACAAGTGGAGTGAAGCAGCCTACAGCATGGCAGCATACAATATTTTTCCATTTAAACTGTTGAGGGTAATGTTTGCCTCTTTCAAAAACATCATGCTACTCATTGTTCAGATGAGAGCGTGTCATCCTCCACTAGGACCACAAATATGTAGAGAAAAATGAGAAGTCGTGATAGTTCATTAATAAACAGTACTGGTAGATGATTCAAGGCTCTCAAGTAACATCAGAGAGTGGATATGTCTTCCTAGCACAGCTGGAAGTGAGATAGCGTCCTCCCACGATGATGGGAAAAGTGGTTATATCCCAAGTGCAGTAGGAAATATAGCCTGTTGAACACAAGAGTGGATCTGAGAATTGTTAAAGCAAAAAGCGTGACAGCCTTTCCCCACCAGAAATAACTGACAGCAGGAATCATAGCCCCAGAGAGCTGCATCAACGGAGGAGAAGAGAGTGCAGCAAGAATAACACGAGAAGCAACAATCAGCAATGAACAACTGGCTGTAATAAAATGGAGAAACAAGACAGCTGCTTCTCAAAGGGAGCAGCCAGATCCAGAGCAGTGTGAGGGAGAGAGATCGAAGACAGAACTAGAGAAGTCATGGCCCTAGATAAGCAGTCACAGCCAGATAAGAGAAGGGATGAAAGGGCACCAAGGACACTAGAGAGCCAGATGATATCTGAAGTTGTTTCCGTCAGCTGGCTGCATGCTTTGAAGCATGTTGGTTGAAGATTCTGGCAGCAATCAGAGCAGGCAAGACCAGTATGACGGAGTGTAACTATAAAAGTACTCCCAATAGAGTCTGTCTTGGCAAGTGTCAAACAATAATCAAACCAAGGAAAAGGATAACTAGAAAAGAAAGAACATTCCTTTTTTTTTTTTCCTCCCTATAAGCAAAATTAATCTCAGCAGTGAGATCAGTTACTGGCCCTGACTTTGTAATGCAAACATTATATTTCCTAACTTTTGCATGTATAATTTTCTCTTCTTAACTCTATGCCACTTCTTTAAAAATGCTTTTCCTTGCTTTCCCTGTTGAGTGATGGAAGGAAGATATATTTCTCACAGTCATAAAGGGAGACTATGCTCCTTGCCCTCCATCAAAGGCAATGTTCTGCATTAGGAAATCTCTTCGACTGAAAATTTACACAAAATGAAACGCTTGTCTTTCCTCTATGTTGGAATAATGGTCTGGCAAAGGAGAATGTAAGAACTCAAAGTAGTGGCATGCTCACTGTTTTAAGTGTAATTCTGTTTGAAAATTACAACATAATATTTTGTTCAAGAACAGGAGGGCTAACCATGATCCCTGAAAACTTTATACTTTTAACTTGTTTCTCGGACACTGGGAAAGATATTGGCACTATAATAACAAAATAAAACACACATCTCCCTCTCAAAAGTGTGTTCTGCCCAGTAAAACCAGAGTTAGCATCAGAGTGACATCCACTCAGTTCATGAATGCAGTGAAATTGTGACAACGTGCATCTGTGAAGTGACCACAGAAAAGGGAGAGGAGTTTATTATCAGTGAAAGAAATACTGGATAAATACTTATAAATAGTAAAATATATTAAAATACGTAGCAGATAATTAAAAGTCTCACAATACAGGTGTCTTTACAACCCACTGCCTTACAGCAGTGTAAAGGGAGAGATTTTTGTTCTCCCTGACTAGTTTAGTCATGATTTCCTCTGTAAATGCCCTGAACTCCTGGATGAATGTTTACATGATGCTGGTTTCTGTTCCATGGCTTGTGAGTGCAGCAGGTCAATGACCAGATTGAAGAAGATGCTTCAGGAGCCATTTGTTGGTAATGCGTTGTAACAAAGGCACTATCTTGTAACGAAAATAATTTCTTTATGTTCAGATAAAAAAAGTTGTAGATCATTACTGCTTCAAATATATAAGCCATCAAAACTCAGAGTTGGTGAAACCTTTAGGTTCAAGTTCAGCACAGCCCCAAGAGGACCTGACTTCAAGTATGCAGATTGTCTCACTCCAGCTGGTGGGTCTTAGTGATAAAACTAGGCAGGTACTTCAAGATACTTAAAATACTGCTCTTAAGGCATCTGAGCACCTTCCTGATTCAAAACAAACTGGCATTAACCTTTTGCACTGTTTAGTGTATACTAAGATAGCATTTTCTGAAGAAGAAACAGAGAAACCATTGTGTGTGGTATATAAACAGCTATACACCTCCTCTGCTTCAGGAAGATTATGTTCCCCATGCTGGGGAGAAATGTAGATAGGTTTGATTTGAAGTAATAAAAATGGAGCACAGATGTTAGTCAAAGCATTTTATTTTAAAGAATTGCTCGTTAGATTAGGTTGGTCAGTCAAGGTAGAGCAATCAGGAAGATGCAACCTGTTGTGGTACAAGACTGTCTTCTGCCTGCTTTCTGTTGAAAAGTGATGGCAAATGGCAACTTCCAAGGGCTGGAGGTGGTGATCAAAGCGGAAAGGGCAGTGGTAGCTCAAGATACTGTGCTCTAACATTGTTTCTTATACTTCTTTCCTTGACAGGGAGTAGAAGGACTAGAATAGTGCATCTCTCTCTCATATGTTTCCATGACTTAAAGTGTTTCTAAGCTGGATGTACATAGAGGTACTGGCCCCTGCACTAGAGTTCCTGAAATGCCTTTTCTGTTTCTTCACTTCTGCTTTGTAATGGTCATTTTTATTGAAGGGCAAAGCCGGAAGTACTTTTGTAAGCCTTTACAGGTACTTTATGTTTTTTCCATGAAGGACCCAAAAAACCAATGATAACTGAATAAAGGCAAAGGATGAGTTTTACTGATGCATATCTCAGTTCAGATCAGTAAAATGAGCAACAATTACAGATGTTAAAGTAACTGAAACAAATGGTAAGACTTAGAAATGGAAGATAAATTGGAAGTATTTAAATACATTGGAAGAAAAAAATATTGACATAAAAATATGATCCATAGTTTCATCAAAATATGATCTTGCAGGACCTCTGTTCAGGAGGGAACTCTCTGGAACAACCTCTGCCCCACCGAGTTGTTATTTTTTGTTGTTACCTTTTTTAAAAGGCAATTTCTGAAGCTTAAAAGAAGTGTTAAAAGAGAGAAAGTAGAATGGCACGTTTAATTATAGTTAGTTACAAATCAGTGTTAGGCAAGATTCTTATGTTGTACATATAGTGAACTAAAAAAAAAAAAAAAAAGAAAGATGAGTTGTCATGCTTCATGGGAACAAGTGTGGTCAACAGACCTGATTTTAATATTTGATGAGATTAAACGTGTGGTTGGTAAAGATAAATTGAGTTGAGACATAAAGCTTTAAAGTCTTTGTTACACAATGACATAATACTGTAGCTAAAAAAATACAGTGTTATACCATATCACTGCAGAACATGTTGGCTGGATCAATAGATGACTAGCAGATGATACTCTTCTTCAAGTTGGTCATCATCACAAATTCTGAGTTTTATTTTAATTTGCTTTTGAATACGCTGTGGAGCTGGTTGGTAAAATGGTGATGCATTTTTTCTTTGAAGTGAAGTAACTGTGACCATGTAAACACTTCTGTAAATATTCATCATAAAAAGGGAAATCCTTGTATACTGCTCCTAATGGAAAGTATTGATTTGTGGAGCCAGTTTTATTATTACAGGACATTCTTAATATAGTGAGTTTTAAGATGCGCCAGTTTATTGACCACTTACTTACTTAAATTCCAATGATGGCCCATCTTTGTAAATAATGTCATCAGCTTTTTGTGTTTGGGCATCCTTGAAGGCTTCCTCATACAAGCAGTTAATGAAAAAGTATAACGTGCTTTTGTCCTTGTCAGTGGTGTCAGAACATGTAAAAGAGATTTTGATGGTGAGGGTAAATAAAACTCCTGTTCTTAATGGAATCCCGATAGCATTTTGTCTAGACGACTGATACATTTTATTATTCAAGGAAAATGATGTGACAATATCTACCTGAAGGACGTGATTAGATATGGTCATTTAGTGCTGAATTTGTTCTTTGTGTCATATTCCTAAAATTTGCAACAGAATTTATATCTAATACAAACATTTCACCAAAGCTCATCTTACCATCTGACCATTTTGGTATTATCCAGCCCTAGAACAGCTGTGTTTGTCAGAATAGAAAATGATTATGATTTCCCAGTGAAAAGCTCTCCTTGAGTATCATGTTGCTTTTTCAGTGATGTTTTGGCATCGGATAAATGGCCTTACAATCTATAAAAGCAACATGAGATGCCTTTATGCATCTTTGATGATTTAGCCCAGTACATTACAGGTTTATAGGTATATTGGCTGATTTAAAACATATTGTCTCATCCACACTGTAAGTAAGATTTAAAAAATAGTATAAATTTAATTTGTTCATTAAAATATATCCTGGTTTTATTACTGAGTATCAACAGCACATTAACTTTTGAGTGTGCACTGCTTGATAAACAAATACCAACTGGAAATTCTGTATTACTTTAAAAAGTAAAGAAGAGAAAAAAAAGATTTTTTAAATTATAGTCTGTAGCATTAAAATCAAGGAGGGGTAGGTTTTCTGGGCTTCTTTTGGTAAATGTAGTCCCTTACTTTTAAACAATTTGTTACAAAGTGCAGGGAAACCAGTCAGATGCAAAGGCAGCCAAGTACATACTTACTTGCTTAATTTTATGTGTGTAAACTGTGAAATTTAAGTTGCTTACGTGCTTAAGGTACTTCAGCGTGTCACTAAATGTTGGCCTGGACTAAGGCCTTCAGCATTAGACTCATATTTTGTACTAGTGTGCTGCATAGTCTGCCTATGCCTATCTCCTTCCTTCCTTCTTGTTATGGCTTTTAAAGGGTTTTTCCGAAGGGAAAGTCTCTAGGAATTAATTTGGACTTTTACATTTCTGCCACAGGAAATAAATCATAGGCACATGTTTTCTTATTTAAACGAAAATGTTTTGTTATCCTAATCAAATAAGGAAGCATGTTCGCATGCATTAGGCTTATTTTTTCTTGTAGTATTTGGAGGTGCCATTGGAGAATACAGAAAATAACCGAGCTAGTGTATTACAGTGCTCAGTTTCTGAAAATGAAAGAGGGATTTAATGCTAGTGACTCATGATACAGTCTAATTAATTCCCTGAAAAGAATTTCTCAGTGAGTGCTTCTGCAGTTACCAGAGATGAGATATTTTAGATAGAGGCAGATGAAGAATTCCAGAGAAGGCTTTGCAATTATCTTTGCTCTTATGGATTGATAGGCAGACTTTAGCGGAAGTCTCAGGAGCGCACCACTGTACCGTGTTGGAACTGATGGCATGAACAGGATATTCTTGTTCCAGGACTATCAGGGTAAGGCCACATGCTGTTAAAGTTGGTTCAGATGACAAATGTGGGACGATAAGATGAATTTCAGCATCATCTTCTGAGTGAGAGCTGAGAAATGGTTGGACTTCTCTTGGGGAAAAAGGAATAAAGCAAGATCGTATGGTGAATATGTGTCTGTAAGGAAGTATAGTTTAAACACAACACCTAGATTTGAAAGTGATTGCCTAAGTTTTCAGTTGTTCTTATAGGTGAGCTAAGGGATATCTATTGATTTTCTTAAGGTCACACCAGACACTCAACAGACTTTACAGCCAGATTTCTCTTATCTCTTGGTCCTCTTCTTTAATGTGCTGAGGGTTACAGTTAAGCTAATTCAGTGCACTGCATGAAGTGTAACACAGCAGCTCTGCTGACCAAGTTTTTAAATAACTGCTTTAGAAACATGTACACTCTTCTATATCTACATCTGGGCAAAGTCTGCAGATGTGACTTAGTCAAAATATATTTCTTATGTTAAATTTCTTTGGGATTTGACAGATTTCATCGTTTTTTTTTATTTTATGTAAGAGTTCTTTTTTAAATGTCACATTTTTGCTACATGTTTGATGTGTATTGTTCTTTCACTTTAATTCATGCTGTGTTTTTTCCCAATAAGCTAAATTTCATGGGGCATCCAGCTGTGGTTGCTTAGTACCAACAAAGAAGGATTGTTTTGGAAAACGTGACTTGGATGTTGCTTGTTGGCTAGTGTTCACATTACAAAAATAATGTGCAAATGCACATTCTTTGTGTGCATACTTGGTAACATGTTCTTCTAATATTTGAAAGTAATGTAGAATCACAGAATTATCTAAGATTTTGAGAAATAAAGAAAAATATATGAATTCAGGAACTTTGAACTGAAATGAAATGATACTCATTTACTTAAAAAGGCATTTGATTATGGGTACTCTTAGGCTGCTATTTAATAGAGTACTGTAAAAATATGTTCAGCATTTTAAAGAAAAAGCCTCAACCCATATGCTGCTTTTTTTACATGTGCAGTTCCAAAAAAAAAAATCTTTCTTTGGCATATTTCGTGATGGAAAGAGACATTTCAGCCAGTATACCTTTAAGAGATCATCTAGTCCAACCTCCCTGCAGAAGCAGGTCCATCTAGATCAGGTCACACAGGAACGTGTCCAGGCAGGTTTTGAAGACCCCCACGTAAGGAGACTCCACACCCTCCCTGGGCAGCCTGTGCCAAGGCTCCCTCACCCTCACAGTAACATAGTGTTTTCTTATGTTTAAATGGAACTTTTTGTGTTCCAGCTTCATCCCTTTACCCCATTGTCCTGTCACTAGACACAACACAAAAGAGGGATGCCCCAACCTCCTGACATCCACTATTTATATACTTGTAAATATTAATGAGATTGTCCCTCAGTCCCCTCTTCTCTAGACTAAACAGCCCCCATTCCCATAGCCTTTCCTCATATGGAAGATGTTCCAATTCCCTGATCATCTTGGTGGAATTGCTCGGGTAGTTTACAGAAAGGGCTCCTGGGAAGTATAGGCTGATGAGAGTGACTTCCTTCTCCAGTGAGGTGGGGACTCCATAGGCTATAAAGAGTAAAATAACTGAGAACATGGGTATATATGTTGCTCTTGCCTAGACATAAATGCTGCAAAGGGAGATTCTGTCTTACTACCCAAATGAAGTTCTTCGGGAGCATCCTTAGACACGGGATTTAAAAAGTCTTTGGCAAATCACCTTGCCTATAGCTCAGACTAAATAGTTTAAGGAGGAAGCTATTTAATATGTTTGTAATGTGACTGATTAATTTTAAAAAAAGTATACTGGTATATGTAGGGTTTATATGAGTAGCCATCAAACTTTGTATATTGATTCTCATATTAAATCAGGAGCCCTTTATGAAAGATCGGTACCTTTGTGAGTGTCTGTATGTGGTCTGTGCCTTATTTTCATGGATAAAGATGAACGTGATTGTAAGAAGTTATTATTGGTAATAATAACTCTAACAATAACATGAATAAAATTTATTGTAATTGAAGTAGAGGAAAGAGTAACTCACATGTCCCTGAGCTAGTGCGAAAGTAACCCTAATCTTGAATTGCAGGGATACCAGCATAAATAAAAATAACTGTAGGCCTCCTATCTGTCTCCCATTGTATCTGAAAAACAAGTGGTGCTGTTACGTATTAATCAAGACTGATTTTGAACTGACTACTACACAAAAGGAGAATATTGACAAATCACCTGTGTTCAATGTTGGCTTTGTGGGGTTTTTTTTTTGTGAATTAGAGAAGCAGCAGAAAAATGGATGGGTGGAGGTTTTGTGGAAAATTGTTTTTTTAAAAAAAATTAGTTATGAAATATTTATTGGTATTCCAGTGCTCCTGTCTTCTCCACCTCCCTCTCTTCTAACTCCATGGATACCAGGGTGGTATTTTTCACATCAGGATACTTGAGGATTTTAGTTTTTATGTCACAAAAAGGATTGTTCTAAACTAAGTAAAAATAAACGGCTTTCATTCTTAAACAAGCATGGCAGGGTGGATATTCAGTGAAGAAGAGGTGTATTGAAGTCTGTGGAATTATTATTACTGTAATTTGGTGTTACGTGAGACAAATGGATAGCTGAGCCTACAAGAGGCTGTCTCAGACTTTGTAATCTTAGGGAAGTGTTTTTGCACTGTTTATGCTTTAGTATTTTCAAAGTTGCAGAGTATAGTATCTTCAGAGGGATTCATGTCATCTTACTTGGGATGTTCACTGTGCAGACTCTTGCAATTGACTATTTCTTTAACCTCCCTGTGTCGTCAGTTGTAGTGGGTCTGGGATGGTAGTGATTTTCCACAGTAGCTCTTGCAGTGCTGTGATTGTTGTTGATATCAATATTATGAGTACCGCTCGCATAACATCAAGGCTGCCCCTCCAGCATTCCTTCCCCCACCTTCACCAACAGCGGTGGGTGGGCACGATCTTGGGAGGGACCATGGCTGGGACAGCTGACCCAGGCTGACCAAGGAGATATTCCATACCATATGACGTCAGCTCAGTAATATAAACTGGGGGAGNGAAGATAAACAGGCACTTTTAGGGTGAAATTCACCTGTCCTATTTTAGATGCATGTCTTTGGATGAGATAAATTGAGATGAGTTGAAGTGTTTGCTTAGCTGTGTATATCTGAGTAAGCATCAGATAACTACAATGTAGGTATCTGCATTCAGTCAGATGAATCTCAATCCTAAACTTAAAAAAAAGCAACCCAAATCACGCAAAAGCAGAACCAAAACCAAAAAGGAAGTTGATGTTCTAGGAAAAAGTGACAAGTTTTGTTGGAAGGAAGAGCTATGCTTTTTCTGGGTCAGCCTGGGTTTCTTTTCTTTCTTCCACTCCAGCGCATTTACAAAATTATTTCAACCTCATCAGAGTCAGCTGTGGTTCATGGTTTCTGTTTTGTGTTGGCCACATTTTCTCTCACGAGCACTTTTTAGAATACAGACACAATTTTCAGTCCTTAAAAGAATAATGCTGAATGAGCTTCCAGCTCATTTGTATCTCTTCACGCATGGCCTCTTGCCCTTGCCTTCTAGTTTCTGCATAATCCTGTGTGCTGGCTTACTGATTTTTGTATCGTTCCCTTCACTGCAACTGCTTCAGTAGTTCATTATTTTAAGTGCTTTTCTTTTCTGTCTGCTCAGTACAAAACATCCACCTTCAGCTAGCAAGCACTCTGCCCTCTCTTCAGGGCCCACTCTTGAATACCTACTTTTGCTGGTTTTCTTCTGTGAAAGTATGACAATGTAGAATAAACAGAGATAACAATATATGTTATTTGACTGTGTATACAGAAAATGATGGTGTCAGCCAGGTTTATGTCTCCACAATTCAGTAATTCTTGGGAACTACTTACCAGCACAAAATTTTTGTAGCAGAGTGGACAATCAATCTATGTATGTCCTTTTTGAACAATGCAGTTGAATTCATTTCACCTCACTTTAGATGTCTGCAGTGCAGACATGTACGTATAAGCTAGTCACCCAAGGCTACTTTTGGAGTGAATTACAAGAGATGGGTGCTTTTAGGGCACAACTCTCCCCATCTGTTTGGAAGTCTACTTTAAGATTAAATAAGATGCACCTGTAAGTGACTGGTGCTGTCCAGTGACTATAAAGGAAGCCTAAACAACTGAGGTAATTGTAGGCACAGATACTACAGATACCTGCATTGAGTCAGGTGTATTCCCTCCTGTGTGGCTGTATAACAGTACTGTATTGTGGGTTTGTATCTAAGACTTACTTTTTTTTCCTGTTAAAGAAAATTCCATTTGGTACTTTGTTTTGTATAAGAAATTATTACAGGATGCACGTTGCAAGTGAAACAATTAATTTAATAATTCAGCTATAATAAAATTAGATCATTCAGTAAGTCAGACAATTTAATTAACTTGTACTGATTGTGATTTGTAGTGATGCCACAGAATCAAAAAAACTGTAGGAATGGGTCTTTAAAAGTTAGTTTCATTAAATCTGAGATCAAAGTTGCAATCACGTTGTTTTATGTTGGCACGGCGGGAATTAGACTGAATACCTTAACTGTGACTGCATTTTTAGATTTTGAAGGCAAGTTCAGCTCACATATAAAGGAATTTTGCTCCTAATTTTAGTTTTGGATGGCCTTTACCATGGCGTGAGCGTGCAAATAAGTTTCTTCAGAGACAGAGGATAAGCTGTGTGGCTAGTTGTCCATGAGCATGCCTTTTTCAAAGAGCACTTTACAGGAAAGGACTCTATGCTGTTAGTTCCCACAGAGTAGCCAACGTGTTATACCTTCCTTTCCTATAACAGTGGAGTCGTCGTGCTGGGGAAGATCGTATCATAGGTTATACAAGGAGCATTCTAGCTAATCTTTGGCAAATGATTTTACTCTGATGTGCCTCAATTTCCCTTCTCTTCCCCTAATAAGTCACATAGGCATTTGTTTTCTCTCTATGGGAAAGATGGCAGAACTTGTAGAAGCATGTTGTTCTGGAAGCTGTAAGTAGGACTTCTGGTAATTAATTGGTACAAAACTATTTCTAAAATACCTTACAGAGTAGATGTGCCGTTGTGTCTTGGATCTCCTATTCAATCTTTGGGTATCCCTTTGCTCTGGTGTGGAGTCCTTCCCTGGGTGCAGGTAGAACTCTGCTCCCTTTGTGGCCTCCATGGCTGCAGGAGCAGGGCCTCACCATGGGCTGCATCATGGGCTGCAGGGGAATCTCTGATCCAGTACCTGCAGCAGCTCCTCCCCTCCTTCTGGGTGTCTGCAAAAATGTTGTTCTCACATTCTCATTCCCCTCGTTGTCTGCAGTTTTACGCCCGTGCAGTAACATTTTTACCTTCTCAAATATGTCAGTCCCAGAGGTGCTACTACCATTGCTAATTGGTTCAGCTTTGGCCAGTGGTGAGTCCATCTTGGAGCCAACTGGCATTGGCTCTACTGAAAACGGAGGAAATTTCTAGAAGCTTCTCACAGAAGCCACTCCTGTAGCCCCTCTGCTACTAAAACCTTGCTATGCAAAACCAATGCAATATTTTATATATTATTATTGTGCTACATTATTGTGTTGCCCTGCCCAAGTTGCTTACAGGATAAATAGGATTTATCTATTTATTTGATTATTTTTCATCTTCTGTTTATCTGCTTAGACAGCTTTATCTGCTGCTTATCTGCTTAAAAATCTCTGAGAACTTTACTCATTCTGTTCCTCTAGTAAAATCAGAGTAATAATGCTTCTTGATGTACAGTCTTGTCTGTTGAGGTAATAATCTGTTTCAATAGGATTATTTTCTATGCTGCTGTGTGTTCCAGACATATTTGCTCTCCCAGTAAGATGATGTAGCACCTTAAAAAAATAGCATAGTGTTAATAATGTGAACACCAGCTTTTGGTTTACCTGCTGTTCAATTCTTATAAGCAACTACAAACATCCTCAATATTTTTCTTTTTTTTTTTCCCTTCAGTTACTTTGCTAATGATAGACTATTTGTTGTTGCTGCCTATGTGAAGATCTTGTGGTGTTTTCTTACAGTTTAGTAATAATTTAAGCATCCTTTAGATATATGTCATTATTTCAAATGTTGGTTATTACCAACAATAATCTACTTCAAAAGTACTCACTGTACACAAAATCACTGGAACATGTATAAAATGGACTAAAAATTGGACAATAGTCTAAAAATTACAAAACTGTGCTGAACTTTAATCTAGCAGGAAAAGACATAAAATGTTGTTTAGAAAGCTAAGCTAGAGAAATTGAAATAAAAAGGTGTATATTTTCATAAAAGTAAATATTAGTTGTGACAAGTTACGTAGTACTGTGAAACATTTTCTTCTCCTTGAATCTTCTTAAAATAGATGCTGCTGTGTAAAGAAAAGCAATAGAGTTTTTGCCTAAATTACTGTCTAATGTTTGTTAATGCAGGAAGTCAGATTACACTGTTGTAATAGTCTTTTTTTTTTTTGGCCTGTGAATATTTGGATCTGTGAATTTTCTGGTTTTTTTTTTTTTTTTTTTTTTTAAATCTAGTTGAGCACTATCCTAATTCCTGAACCTACATCTGTAGCTGAAGTTGTTGAGTTCTAGCATCATGTTTTCTTACGACCTTTGATTTTTTTAACTTAAAATAAAAAACGTCTTCCCTCTTATCCGGTCATTTGATTAATGTGATTGGAAGGCTGGTTACACTGAAATTAGACTGCAAAGTGGGATATTACAGCAAAATCATCAAATCAGATCTGCAAAAGTAATTCTGCTTGCAATAGAGTGCTAGTACAAGGGAAAAACGCACAGGAATTGTGGTCCTGAGAGAGCACAAAAGGAATGCCTGAAAGTGAGCTAATCTGGCCAGTATCTCTGTTTCTTGGTATTAGTACTGACAATTAGAATCACCTGTGAAAGAAGTATTTTAGATCTCTCTCTGCTTTTCCTGAAGGGACAAAGGAGTAAGTACTGATATGACAGAAGTCTTTATTTCTCTGCATTACAGTCTTGAAAAATAAGCAGACTTATTGTGTATAGCCACATCTTATAAAATCCTTATGAAAATAATCCACTTCTAGATCATCAGATCTTGAAAGCTTTTACAAAAGAAATAATTATTTACAATAGTGTAATGGAGGTAAAATACTATGAAGAATTTCAGTGGTAGATTGTAATGTGGACATTATTTTTTTGCCCTCATTTCAAACTGTACAGTACTTCTGAGTACACAGAAAGTCTGGGGGCAACCAACTGTGGAGCTGACACATCCATGCTCCAGCACTGGAGAGAATGTGTTAATTTATAACCTGTGCCTTATTCAGTATTTACAGGATATTAACAATATCGGTCTTCTTCCTCACTTTTCCTTGAAAGCATTTGCCTTATCTTCTCTCTCTGCTTTTCATTCCAGCACAAAGACTTTATTAATCACAACTTTCCAAGATGATGATTTTGGATGGAAGTGCCAACTTCAGACTGTTACTGTTGTTTAATATTGACATGTGAAAATGGTAACTTGTTTATCTATTGTTTCCCACAGGGTGCAGCTCTAATTCGAATGTTGGCTAACTTTATGGGTCACTCTGTGTTTCAAATGGGCTTACAAGTAAGTAAAGGCATTTCTGTCTTTGTGCAATTCTAGCAGTTTCACTCTGTCTTTTATCTTTTTAAACCATATTTGCATCTATTTGTGGAAATATTTCTTTGCTTCAGGACCATCTGAGGCACCAACATGTCCATGAAGCTGAATTTGATGGAATATACTGAGCAATGTAACACATATTGCAGTGCCTCTAGTTTCACTTGTATTTCTTGATGTATCAAGTAATTGCACTTTAACTGACACAGGATTTTTTTGTCTGTTTTATGTAGATGGCCACGTAAAAGCCATTTTATCCATGTCAGAGCTTTGTGGAGGGCTAACTGAGGAAAGGGCTGCTTTTCTTCAGTTATGTTTGCATGCTGGTATAACAACTAATCACAGATGATGTTAAGCCAGCTAGCAAATACACAGCCCTAAACCCAATAATGCTTTTCAGTTAAATAATTTTGCCTTCCCTTCCCCCATAGCAAAATCCTTGAGCTTTATTTTTGCCTTTGATAACCATCGAGTGCTCTCTGCCTTGATGGTATTTTGAAAACTCTTTCTTGCCTTTTCAAAGAAATTTAAAGAGGTAGCATGCCTGTACTAAGAGAAAGAAATTCAACATGCTGATTACCAAGGATGAACTCTTTTCAGCAATAATTCAGCACAAATGAGTGTTTCGTAAACTATTTAAAAACAAACAAGCCAAAGCATAAAAAACAATGCGACTCCCTCTATTCCATTGAAATTTGCTTGAGTAAATCATGTTAGAGGCAGCTGTGATTGATGAATTATGTATGATGCAGCCTGCTACTTAGAAGTGTCCTTTAAAGTAAATTGATGTTCACCTGAAATACAATTATGCTAAGATGGAAAGAGCAATCAATCTTATCTGTTCTTAGTAAGCTTTTCATTTTGAAATTTAAATAAACTATGTCTAGGATCAGGTCATTTTTTAACAGAATAATTCTACCTCTAACCAAAATAAATTGGAAGATAAAATATAAAACAAAAGTTAAATAAATGCATTGGTTGTGTCAGAGAGGTGTGTTCCATGCAAGATGCAATGAAAGGAAACCTGCTGAGGAATGCAACTTTTTTTGAGAGTTTAGAGGACATTCAGGGTTTTCAGCATAACAGGACTCAGTTGGATCATTTTCTTAGTTGCAACACTAGATCAAGTCATTTAGATAATCTTCTCATCCAGGTAGGAAATCTTGAAATCAAAAGTTTCCTTCATAATATCTTGTATATGTCAAAGGTAAAACCTTCATCTCATTTAAGCCAGTAAGACTTCTGTCCTTTGTACAGCAAATTCTATATTCCAGCCAGAAACTCTGACTCACACATATGCATTCACATGGCAAACTCATGGCAATTTTCTCCTAAAAAACCCGATTTAACTGAGGGTGTTAGAAAGGGAAAGTTTTAATATATATATTTCAAACTCCATTTGAGTGGATTCCTATTATTTCTGTTTTTCAACATTTCTGCTCTAAATAGAAACTCTTCTGTTTGCTAATTTTAGTCTAAGAAAATTCTAACTGAAAATCTGGCTAGTGAAAGTCTTGGCATCGTCTCAGTAGGAAGATGATATTCTAACTTCTTTTATAAAAACTGTTTGAAATCCAGGTAGAGATTTTCCATGGGTATGTCTCCAAGTTGAACAAAATAAAACATGAAGTTCATAAGCTACAAATTATACAATTGGAAATGTCTGTCAGTCATTTAATTCTGTGTCTTTTCTGGACCCAACAAAATAGTGTTACTATTAGTGGAACACTAGTTAGTGGGAGGCTAACTTTGCTAATAAGGGGAACTGGAGTAGTTTACCCTTTCTGTCAGCCACTGTTTTAGGCTTTTCATCTCTTTAGTCCTACTACCATTATTTAGGATTTAGTGCTCTGTTACCTTGAATCCATTTTTATCATGGAATTCTAACGTTCAACTAAATGGCCTTTCTCAAGGGTAGCTGCAAACTCAAGTATTACTACTATTTATAAATCTCTTCAATAACAAATACTCTGAAAGTGCACTTGATGGTTCATTCCTCCTGGGTTACTCTAGTGGCTTGCTGAGTTACTGAGTTCTGAAGGACCTTTGCTTTATCTTATTTGCTTTGTTTTTCATTAGCCTTCAGTACATGGAGCACATCAGTGTTATATAGTATTAATAATATTTCATTTCTTTTTAGTGTATTAGATATGTCCTTATGTGTTTCATGGATGATAAAAAAGGGTATTCCTGTTAGTCGTATTGTACTCACTTAAACAAAAATGAGTAGCCCTTTACTTGTGTTTATATTGTTTGTGACTTCACCAAAGTAAAGGTATGATTCATCATGTAATTAAGAGATACAGAATTAGAGCTTTTATATAAGAGAAGCTACAACAAATATGCTAAATTTTGGCTTAGAGATATAAAGTTTAGAGCACGAAGCAAATGGGATAGCTACCTTTCTGTCTGTTGCCACTTTTTTTTTCTTAATCTAATTACATGGTATCACCTGGCAGGTGGCCTTTTTGAAGAGCAGATCAAGATAGCTAGAGGGAGAAAATTCCTTTATATGTCAAAGGAAACAATCAATTGTGTTAAAAAGAAGAAAAAGTTGATGGAGAGTGGAGCTCTTTGTTTGGTAATATTTAAAAATAAATATGAGCTGAAGCAAATATCCTAACAGTTCCACAAAACATTCTGTTGTGGATTCTGTAAGGAGGTAAAATGGTAGTAGAAATGCTCAGTTTTATGATGTAGATGTCTTTGGAGACATTCATATCTGTCAAGAAGAACTGGCCATGTTCCTGTCATGGTAAATATACTTTGAAAGACCATGGGATTGTAGTGTGGAAATTTCACAGTAAAACTGCAGTCAAGAGACTACCTAAAGGAGGTATGATTTTTTTTTTTTTGAGAAGTGCTTTAAAGATATATGATATCTTGAACCACGTGGCATTTTCAAACTGAAGATTTAGTAACAAAGACAGAACTTTCTCGCTGTTTTCACATAGTGCTCCAAAGGCAAAACCAAAAAAGGAGATAATTATTTTGGCTGTCATGAGTAATTCAATAATGATAGTGATAGCCACGGCTGGTAAGACTTGCATACTAGAAAGTCACAGCTATTATTTGTATAGAAAATGTCTAATAAACCCTTCCTTCTCGCAGAAGGTGATTTTATTCTTATTAAAACTCCTGACATCCTTCATGATGTGCAAAATTTCTTATGCTCCAGGGAAATTCAAAGGTGCATGTCACAATGCCGGTACTCATCTTAAAACGTCAAAAAGCCGTTAACCAGCCAGGACAGCGATTGGAGTATAAAGAGGCTTGATCAGTACCACTTCCTCTGATTATGTTTCTGAACTGCATAGATTGGTAAAGGAAGAAGCTGTTAGTTGGCCTTATCATTCAGTCATCACTCAGGGCAATAATATGCAATATAATGTTAGATTTGTGTGAGATTTTCATCTGTAGGCTGTTGTTCCTAGTCTGTGTGCTTAAAATAGATGGTTGCTTACATGACTGATGTCACTGTATTACATTTCCTGAAAGGTTTTACTGCTCTGTGACAAGGCAGCTCTTGAAGTTAGCAGTGGTGGGATTTTTTTTCATATTAGAGAGAAAGCCCAGTGATTTGAATGTCTGGTACTTAGATGTGTGTAAAGAGGCTCCTCCAGCTCTGTAATGAGACATTTCTGCACTAGTTTATTTAATTTTTTCTTATATTTGGTTAGATTATTTTGGAGCCTCATCTCTCATATTGTATGTTTGTCAACACTGCATTTCATTTGCCATGTGGCAGCTCATTGATCACATAGATCCGTATCCTTTTGAACTTCAGTTGCTGCTATGTATGTGTTCATCACTCACTCTGATATAGTGCATCATCAGCAGTTTGAATTAGTTACTGTAGGTATCTCTGCTTCTGTGATAAATTAACTGCTTTTGTACTTCAGCCTTCACATTGTACATTTGGAAGATGAATTTTCATACAGTGCTTTGGATATATGCTGTTTTTTTTGGTGCTGTTGAGTGGCCACTGTATTGAAACAAATTGGTCAACCTTTCAGAGGAGCTGTCTGGGGAAATGTGACATGCAGGCTGTTAAATACAGCAAGGTTCAGATTTCAATCACTTTTTACTATCATAAAGCTGGCTAGTTAGCCTTTCCTCATCCACATTGCTTAGTATTTCCTACTTTTTAGACACTTTTGTGCATGCCTGTGTTCTGTTTGAATTGTGGCAGTTGATGTGAGACCCTATCAGAAACTTTCTAGGTGTAAAATAAAGCTTTAATGTGCTATTTTCCAAATTGTTTGCCACTTATGTCCATGAACCTAATAGCACAAGAATTGTATTTCTCTATTTCCACAGTATCATTTAGTGATCTATTTTTTCTATATTGAAATGTACCATTTTATCATACCTATTTATCTTTATTCCCAATTCACAACAGTAATCAGTATGCTGTTTAATATGAAACATCATTAGAGACTTCTTAATAGAGTTTTCTGTAAACAAATAATATCTGTAGAAACAAACAAAAGCCCCAAAGTCATGCACCATAGGTTCAGGCTCAGTGAAGCAGTGAGGTGCGATACTATCCCTCCATCAACAACACACGTGAAACTACCTGCAGTTTGTATTTGCTCAGTGGGAGAATGTAACTTTTGCCACTAAGCAGGAGCATCTTTATAACTGGAGTAACTCTGGTATTGCAATTGTAGTGGTATTGCAGCTGTAGTGGTTTTGCCTGGGACAGGTTTTTTGGTAATGAGGGAGCTACAGGGGTGGCTCCTTTAAGCAAAGATCTGCCAGAAGCTTCACCTGTAGCTCATAAGGCTAGGGCCAATCAACTCTAAGACCCCACAGCTGACCCAGGCCTGGCCAATTAATGATGAAGGTAATGCCTCTGTGAATAAGGTATTTGAGAAGAAGAGGAAGGTTTTGCATAGTTGCCAAACTGCAGCAGCAACAGGGATTGAGAATGTGAAAACATCTCTGCAGACACCAAGGTAAGTGGAGAATGATGGGGAGGAAGGTGCTTAGGTCCTGAAAGAAAGGCTCCCCTGTGACCGATAGTGGGGCAGGTCGTCCCCCTGTAGTCCATGGAGGCCACTGAGAAGCAGAGACCCACTCGCAGCCTGTGGAGGACCCCATGCTAGAGCAGATGGATGCCTGAAGGAGGCTCTGACTCCATGGGAAGCCCATGTTGGAGAAGTTCCAGTCAGGACCTGGGAGCTTGTAGGGACACAGAAGCCCATGCCAGAGCATGTTTGCTGTCAGGACACATGATTCTGTGAGGGGTTCAGGCTGGAGCAGTTGGTACCTGAAGGACTGTTCTCCTGGTGGATGACCTACGTTGGGGCAGGGTGTGAGGAGCTGCCCCCATAAGAGGCGTCATACTGGAGTAGTTTGCAAGGAACTGTAGTGCATGGGAAGGACTCATGCTGGAGAAGTTTGTGAGGGGCTGTTTCCTGTGGAAGGGACCCCACACTGTAGCAGTGGGAAGTAAGATCAGGAGGAGAAGCAGCGGCAAAGTCCATCTGTAATGAACTGACCCCATCCCCTGCGCCGCTGGGGGGAAAGAAGGGGAGTCCCAGGAAGAGCGAGGAGCAGTGGAAAGTGTTTTAAGATTCAGTTTTATTTCTCATCTCCCTACTCTTGTTGTTCCTTTAATAAATCAAACCTTTTTTCTCCCTGGGTTGAGTTTGCTTTGCCCGTGACACTAGTTGCTGAGTGATCTCTGTCCGTCCTTATCTCAACTCACAAGTAGTTTGTTGTGTTTCTCTCTCTCCCCTGTCTGGTTTAGGAGGGGGAGTGATACTATGACTTGGTGGACACCTGGCTAAAACATCACAGATGCATTTAGTAAATGTTTAGTTTTTCGGCTTATTCTGCACCCTCATCTGTTTTTGAGAGCATAGAATGTATGACTTTGATGAACATCAAAGTATCACCATCGTCATACTGGCTATGACCTGTAAGTTAGTTGCTGCTGATCGCTTAATTTTTTTCAATTGTCTCACTTCTACTGACAGTTGTCAATAAGATAACTTGAGCATGTTAAAAGCAGGACATAGGAAGTCATAGGAAATCTCACAGGAGCTGACAACACTGTTTTCTACACTACATGTCATAAGAGATTGATAATATCTTTAGCCTTTTCTGGCCCCTCAGCATTTCTTATGCTTCTCATTTACATCATTCTAGATTTGAGGTTTATGTTATGTAATCAGTGTTATGGACTTTTTTTCTACCACCACTTAAGTAGTTCAGTAAAAGTTTAAATAAGAAACTTCTGTAAGCAGCAGCATCACAATATTTTTTTTTTTCCATTGAAAGTGCTAAATATGTACAACATAGTAAAGGCCAGATTTGGATATCACTACCAAAAGTGGAAGTCCTTCCTCTTGTCTCCAAGGGGATTTGAATATACTGTGTGTATAGCAAAACACTTCTGTTTTAAAAAAAAAAAAAAAAAAGTGATTGAAGATGCATAATTTAATCATTGAGAAGTATCAAAACTAATTGCAGCTTTGTATTCTTTGCCTGTTTGGTTTGCACCTTAACCAGGATTTTTTAATTCTGCAATTGTCCAGTGTTTTCTAAACACTGATTTAATTCGTAAAGCGGACCATACTAACCTAATTGTTTTTCTGTTTAATAGTTTTATATACTTCTTGTTTGCTTTGTAGCCTCAGTTCTCAGCTGCTACATACAATTTTATTAAATGCTATCCAGTGTGGTATTAAAGTGCATCACCAACAGTTAGAGACCAGAAGACATAAACGTCATGGGGAGGGAAAGGGTGGTGCTAGCCTCATTTTGTAAATAGAGATCTAGGCCCACAGAAAATTGAGTTAAGATTTGCACAAGTGTGAAGGATACAATATGAGATGCCTAGCACAGCATTTTTCCCTCCCATATGTCTGAGCACTTATGGATCAGAAGAATTTATGTGTTCAAAGCACAGCTTTGCCTTCATCATCAGCTGTGAGCACTCAGTGTGGCTGCAGTTCAGTATCTTGGGACATCAAGGTGGGCCATTGGTAGAGGGAGGCAGAGAGACTCCCAAGCTGCTAGGTCACCTAAAACTGATGAGTGCTAGGAAAAAGCACGTTCCTGAGGCAAGATCGCTTCGCTGCGACTTTAGACCTGTGCTGTCCATGGAGACAACAGAGCTTTTAAAAGGAAGGAGTGACAAGAAAAGGTAAAATGTGGTATTTTCCCATACTTTTTTTCTTGTTGTTAACCAAATATTTGGAGAAGGATTCAACCTGAGACGGGCTGCTTGAAGATAAGATTTAATCTCAGTCACGTTTGGCCACATTGGAGGTCCTAGCAGGGAGAGTTATAAAGTGTGGTAATGGCAGATGCTGCTGAACAGCAATCACTGCTGATATCCCCAATGCCCTCATTCAGAGCAAGGTTACAGTCAGTGTCTCCTCATTAGGAGTAAGATGTTCTGCCACTCAGCTAGGATAAAATGTTGCTTTATTTCTCCATTTCTAAAGCTTCTTACAAAAAAAAACCTGATTAGTGTACACATGATTTACTTACCTTGGTAAGTTTGTTTTCTCAGAACAGGGTTGCCCTTTATGACAGTGTAATCAGTCATATTGGAGATACCGTGGACGTATTCACTTGGTGTGGTTTCAGTGAGCTTCTTATTTCGTTGCATGTGAAATTCAATTGTGACTATTTTCTCCTTCATTTTTTTATTATAGGAATTATTGAGAGGAAGAATGATAGGTATGAATTCTCAGATAGCATCAGCGAGCTGAGCAGCTATTTAAGAAAATGTTTCCTTTTGGAATAAAATTATACTGTTTTCCTGATAGGAGCTCAGTGGCAACCTTGCCTCTGTTGCTATGAGGCAGCACAATGGACTTTACAGGGTGCTTGAAGTACACGCTTTGTGTGCGATTCTGCCATCCTCGTGCAATCAGAATTTCCATTAGCTCTTTAGAAGTCAGTGGGGATATTTCCAGCACAAAGACTGCAGGATTGAATGCTTAGTTAACACTTCATACATGTCAGAAATGAAATAAATCTACCCTGTGCAGCACTGTGGGAAATATTCAGAATAAAGCTGAATCCCTACTGGATAAACAGGCTGTCATCAAAACTTTCTCCTTCTCCTCTTTCTCTTCATCTCTCTTCTTTTTCCTTTCTCTGCAGATAAAGTACAGTTACTGTAGCTAGGTAGACACTGTAGCATATAGCCAGGTGCAAAATGCTAGTGATTTTAAGGTACCTTCATTTTTTCAAACTTAAATGCAGCTCTAGTGACTGTATCATATGATGGTCTTTTGCACCATGAGAAGTATTTGCTTAATAGATGCAGGTGACAAATGCCTTTTTAGCAAAGTTTAAGCTTCACTGTTACTGCTTTCTTATCTGTTACTCATTGTTACTGTACAAATATTGCTGGACATTATGATCTAGACACAGTGGCATGCAAATCATACTTAAAATAAGTTTTCTGAAGTGATTTATGGTGACCTTTTCATAGTAAGTAGCATTAATTTATTTCAAATTCTGGAACTTCTATGAAAAAAAAAAAGTATTACAGAAAAGTACAGCAGAGATTTTTGCCTGGGTATCAATCTCTGGGCATAGTTCAAGTTAATGCAGAGGAATGAGCAGACAACCTGTCACAATTAGAAGATTTCCATATAGCTCTGGAAAGCATTTAATTCCTTTTTTGTGTGCATTAAAAATATATTTATTGAGCAATCTCTGGTTTTAGGTTCAAATGTATTATACTACCCAACAAGGCAGAACTAAAATGAATGTACAAATTCAGTCAAATATATGCAGTTCAATTTCAAAGAGTACTTTATTTTTGAAAGATTTGTTCTTGGCTCAGTAGTTTAGTATCACTACCAAATAATACATCAAATACATTTTTCTTTAAAGCTAAGCTTAATATACTAGCAGGTGTCTCACTGCACAGCAGATACCATCAGACTCTGCTAGACAATAACTCTCCAATCCTTCTAACTGTTCCCTTTAGACTTTGCATGCAAACTGTTTTGCCACCACACTGCAATTGCTTTTGCCATGTTTCAAAATAGAAACTCCTTCCTCTTCACGTTAGTATCTAATAGGTGAAGCTGAATTTTACAAGGGAAATAAATATCTCTGTTTAGTGATTCCGATCTTTCAATAAGGTTTCCCAACAAAGCATGATGTGTTTTAAAGTAGCTGGAAATTTGGGTGAGTACAAATGTAAAATCTGTTTTAGATGTCCCATTCACACTGGATTCACTGAGTTGCAATGCAGTAGATGTATTAATTGCAAAATTTCATTTCTTGCAGCAGTTTGAGGTTTGATTCTTTTCTTGTTTTGGAATGAAAATGACAGGGCCATATTGATTTTGGTTGTTTACTTCTGATTTATGGTATTGGTCCCTTACCAACAAGATGCTGGTAGAGCAAAAAAAGCAGTCCCATTGGCTTAATGAAGGCTTTTTTTCTTTTCCTTTCTCTTACTAGTTTCTCTGATGTCTTAGCCTGAGTGATGCTCTGCTTGGGACAGGGTATAGATCCTATCCTCATCCTCTAAATAAATGTTCCACTTCCAACACCACGGATGAGATAGCCTCCACTTTTCCCTAATTCTTCTTGCACCTAAATCAGTACTAAAAATCCCATTGACCCATATAATGCCAGACATGTCACTTCTGCTGATCCGATTATTGTTAGAGCGTATGGGAGTATTATGAATTACAAAAGAAGAAAGGACAAAGTAAAAGACTATAATTATGTGGCCTATTCAGGATCATTTGCTTTGGAGAAAATGAAAATTTATTTCCATATATGGTTCCAGCATCAGTCTTCCTGATTAGTAGTTATAGCTTGCTGTTTGGATATAATGGTTTAATTGCAGATGTGACATGTTGACAGTAGATATTTTCCAGTTGCTGCTGATTGCAAGCATCGTATCATTGTTGTGTGAGGGGAAAAAAAACCCCAACATTCTAAATATACCTTTTGAAAATGAAGGCTTGGAATTTCTGCTGGTATACATTGATAGGATTCCACTGATTTACTTCCCTAGGATTTTACGCACTGAGATAGTAGCCCAAAGAGAAGACAAAACACAGCTGAAGTGAATACTTGCACAATGCCTCTGAAGTGTGTTGCACACTTCTCAGGGTTTTTTAAACTTCTTTTTACATTTTTGTGAGTTTGAACCTAGAAGTTAGCTAAGAAATTCTTGATGGTGGACACTTTAAACACTGCTTTGAAACACTTGAAAGTATTACTTGCTTTTAAGAATTTTTAATTGCTTAATGCAGCAATTAGTGTGATTGTATATGGAGTAGAAAAAAAAAGTTTATTTTGTGGGTTTTTTTTTTTAAGAAAATGAAAAAAATAGAGCAGATTTAAAAAAAAAAAAACAAAACAAAACTCTGTCAGCCCAGTCCTGCCTGCCAGGCCTGGATATGTTACGGGGATGCTGCTTTCAGAAAATAAAGAGAGCGATAGAATTACTAGTGACTTAAAATATGTTAGCCAATAGATTTCTGTGAGGAAGATTCAACAGGTAGCTCCACTCGTGTGTGTAAAATTATTAGAAGTAAGAATAAAAAAAATCATTTCTGTCTGGCAGCTATAATCTCTGATTGTTCAAGGTGGTGTAAAATTGGAGTTTTATTTTTTATGACAAATAAACAAGGTTTAAGCTTTTGATGTGCTTTAACTCCAATCAGCAATGAAGCACCGTGCAGCCACCTGCTCCCTCCTTCCCTTCCCAATGTGTTGGGGAGTTGGGAAAAAAACCCAAACCCAAAACTGCTGGGTTGAGATAAGAATAGTTTACTAACTGAAATGAAATAAAATATAATCATAACAGCAATAATTAAAAAGTCTAATATTAATAGTAATGACAAGAAATATAGGAAAAAGGAAGAGAAATAAAGCCCAAGAAAAGACATGCCCATTTTAATTGCTCAGCACCTGCTGGCCAATCCCTGAGGAGTGATCTGCCTCTCCTCACCTACTCCCCTTGCTTCATGCATGATAGGTCTGTGGTATGGAACGGCTCTGGGGCTAATTGGGGTCAGCTGTCCTGGCCATGCTCCCTCCTAGCTTCTTGTGCACCTACTTACTGACAGAGTCTGGGAAACTGAAAAATCCTCAATTCAAGATAAGTGCTACTTAGCAATGACCACAACATCAGTGTCTTATGAACATTATTCTCACATAAAAGCTAAACCACAGCACTGTACCAACTTCTAAGAAGAAAATTAACTTTATTCCAGCCAAAACTAGGACAGCCGTGTTTATACAAGGACATGCAAAAGTTCATTCAAAAGTAGCTGCAGGTGTGAATTGTAATTGGTTTATTTAGATCTCATTGTGGCCCAAGTGGGCACATTAAAAGTGAAGTTAACTGTTATTTCATTTAATTAATGACAGTTTTTTCTTTGTGTCTTGAAGTAGCAGAGTTTAGTCTGCTTTGGTTGTGAATGACAGGTTCACTTAATCACTGTAAAAATTAGCTTACTGATGAGGAATGCTTCCATCAACTGTTGGCTGAACATTTGAAAAGAACATGTGAGCATTGCTTCTAGAGGAACGCATTTCAAAGTAAGCTTTTTGTTTCTCTGAAGTGTGATACATTGATAATCTTTCTCTGAACTGTTTTCCTCAGTGCTGCCTCCAGCTGCTCCTTCCTATCCATGCATGGCCACCCAGCACCACTTAATTTGTACAGTTCTAGAGTTTGGAGTCCTTTTTGGTAAAGTTGATCAAGGAAAGAAGGAAGGGTGTTCTTGGTGCAGAATGATACATTTCAGAGGTCTAGATTGAAAAGCAGCCTCCCAAACAGGGATCTGGGGACAAGGAGGAGCAGAGATTGTGGAAGTTACTTTGGCTACACCACTGAAGTGTCATCAGACTGTATGTCAAGAGAGATATGGGAAGGTGTTTGATGCTGTGTCTGTATATAAANTAAGAATAGTTTACTAACTGAAATGAAATAAAATATAATCATAACAGCAATAATTAAAAAGTCTAATATTAATAGTAATGACAAGAAATATAGGAAAAAGGAAGAGAAATAAAGCCCAAGAAAAGACATGCCCATTTTAATTGCTCAGCACCTGCTGGCCAATCCCTGAGGAGTGATCTGCCTCTCCTCACCTACTCCCCTTGCTTCATGCATGATAGGTCTGTGGTATGGAACGGCTCTGGGGCTAATTGGGGTCAGCTGTCCTGGCCATGCTCCCTCCTAGCTTCTTGTGCACCTACTTACTGACAGAGTCTGGGAAACTGAAAAATCCTCAATTCAAGATAAGTGCTACTTAGCAATGACCACAACATCAGTGTCTTATGAACATTATTCTCACATAAAAGCTAAACCACAGCACTGTACCAACTTCTAAGAAGAAAATTAACTTTATTCCAGCCAAAACTAGGACAGCCGTGTTTATACAAGGACATGCAAAAGTTCATTCAAAAGTAGCTGCAGGTGTGAATTGTAATTGGTTTATTTAGATCTCATTGTGGCCCAAGTGGGCACATTAAAAGTGAAGTTAACTGTTATTTCATTTAATTAATGACAGTTTTTTCTTTGTGTCTTGAAGTAGCAGAGTTTAGTCTGCTTTGGTTGTGAATGACAGGTTCACTTAATCACTGTAAAAATTAGCTTACTGATGAGGAATGCTTCCATCAACTGTTGGCCGAACATTTGAAAAGAACATGTGAGCATTGCTTCTAGAGGAACGCATTTCAAAGTAAGCTTTTTGTTTCTCTGAAGTGTGATACATTGATAATCTTTCTCTGAACTGTTTTCCTCAGTGCTGCCTCCAGCTGCTCCTTCCTATCCATGCATGGCCACCCAGCACCACTTAATTTGTACAGTTCTAGAGTTTGGAGTCCTTTTTGGTAAAGTTGATCAAGGAAAGAAGGAAGGGTGTTCTTGGTGCAGAATGATACATTTACTTCCTATACGGGCCATTTCAGAGGTCTAGATTGAAAAGCAGCCTCCCAAACAGGGATCTGGGGACAAGGAGGAGCAGAGATTGTGGAAGTTACTTTGGCTACACCACTGAAGTGTCATCAGACTGTATGTCAAGAGAGATATGGGAAGGTGTTTGATGCTGTGTCTGTATATAAAACAGATATGGTAATTTTAGTACTAGTTGAAGATTATATGCTTGCTGTTTCAGTATAACTTTTATACTCTTTTTTGTTATCATAGGTTGAAATGTGTTTTTAGTTAGTTTAATTTTTGGTTTGTTAGCCAGTGAGTAGCTGCTGCATTTTTCTGTTGAAGGAACATGTTTTAATGCAACGGTAGGTTCAAGTATAGAAACGATAGCGACATTTTATCCTGTGATGGAACTCACTCATGAAATTTAAAGTCTATTCCATGACTGTAGTGTATCCTGTAGGTTGTCAGTTTCTGACAAGACTGCCTGGAAGCAGTTTTGGGCACTCTTAGTAAAACTGATGCAGAAAGTGAAGAGGTTGTTTCACTTGCTTGAGCTGGAAAAGTCTGTTTCCAAGGTTTTTCTTAGCTGGCTTCGCAGTACTGTTTTGATAGTCTGATCACATCTGTTCTTTCAATTTGGAGGTAGCTCTACAGCTTGACTTACTGGTACAAATGAATTCTGATACAAATAAAGTTAATCCGTATTTAATTTGCCTTACATAATGTTCACCATGACCAATAAGCTGAATTTACCTACTTATTTTGTACTCTACTGCTTGTCTGGCTGCCCAGGCAGGAGGGTGACCACTTCTCTTCCTTAAGGCTCTTTTTCAAGGCTTAATCTGTTGTAGAGCTGACAAATGCTGCAAACTTAGCTGGCTATTTTAGCTTTACTTTTTAACTTTCTGGTAGTGCTTCACCACTAGTTCTCCCTCCTCCTTATTTTTTCACTCACCATTGCAAATACATGCCATACCTTCTCTCTTGCCCTTGCCCAGGCTTTTTTACTTGAATGTTAGGCAATGTGAAGATAATATGCAATAGTAGCTTTCACAAAATCACAGAATGGTAGGGGTTGGAAAGGACCTCTAGAGATCATCTAGTCCAACCCTCTGTTAAGGCAGGTTCACTTCTATCAAGTCACACAGGAACGTGTCCAGGCAGGTTTTGAAAACCTCCAGAGAAGGAGGCTCCCCAGCCTCTCTGGGCACCCATTCCAGTGCTCCATTACCTTCACAGCAATCAAGTTTCTCCTAATGTTTAAGTGGAACTTTTTTGTAGCCCAGTTTGTGCTGATTACTTCTTGTCCTGTCGCTTCAGTGCTACAGAAAAAATGACTGGCCCCATCGTCTCAATACTCACCCTTTAGATATTTATATGTGTCTTCTCCAAGCTAAACAGCACAAGGTCTCCCTTCCCAGCTTTTCCTTGTAAGAGACACGTTTCAGTCCCCTAATTATATTTGTAGCCTTCCACTGGACTCTCTCCAGAAGTTCCCTGTCACTCTTGAACCAGAGAGCCCTGAACTGGACACAGTACACCAAATGAGGCCTTACCATGATCTGCTGGCCACACTCTTCTTAATGCACCTCAGGATGCCATTGACCTTCTTTGTCATGAGGCTGTCTCATGTTTAGTTTGCTCTCCACCAGAACTCCCAGGTCCCTCTGCAGAGCTGCTCTCCAGCCAGTCAATTCCCAGTCTGTACTGGAGCATGGGGTTGTTCCTCCCCAGATGCCAGACTTTGAACTTGCCCTTGTGTACCCTCATGAGATTCCTCAGTGCTGAACTCCCAAGCCCATCAAGATCTCACTGAATGGCAGCACAGCCCACATGGAAGAGAAGCTCCTCTAATACTTTGGAACCTTTTGACTGTTACTTGTAACTCACTCACTTGATGCTGCAGCTCCTGAATCTATGTGAATCTTTCACAGATACTTACCTTTACAGGTGTAGATACATTTGGACACCTACTGCAGCCTACCTGTACTGAGGCATCCTTGCTATCCAGAACTGTCTGGGTGGATGCATCAAACTTTGCCAGAGCGTTCTTCTTGTGACCCTTAGCTTTTGCTGTCCAGCGAGTGCTCATTGTTTTGGCAGAGCGATATCTAGAGCGCAGTCCTGGGCTATGGCTGAGTGCGTTGTGGGGCCTTTCGTGCTTGCCCTTGCTGCTTGCTCTACCTGTGCAAACTGATGCATATTGCCCTGGCTGCTGCACCAGGCCTATTTGCCCTGGCCCTGTTTGACTGGTTTTGGTCACTGTATCTCCCCAGGGCTGTTTATATCACTTCAGTTGTCTTGCCAATGCCTCCTGGCACATCAACCTCACCTCATGAGAGCTGATGGTTCCTGGCAGGTCTCTCTGCAGTTTCTCAGGTTTCCTTGGCTCTGGGAACCCCTTGTTCACCTCAGTCTAGCACTCAGATGCAAAACTGAGTCCTGCTTCTGCCATGTTCCTTGATGACTTTGGCACTAGCAATGTGAAAGGGGAAAAAAAGGTGGCATATCAGGGAGTCAGCACCAGTCAGATGGTGTTTGGTGGCTTAAGGTTAAGAATACACATTTCTGGGAAAACAAACACACTGGATTTGATAGCTGGTGCCTTGTATCCTGATTTACACCTCAACTAAATGTTTTTAGTAGTAGCACTCAGTTTTTGGTAAGATACAGCAGTCACGTATAAAACTATTCAACAAAAACATGTTATAGGCAGAATAGAGGAGGATGTGCACCCAAGAGTAGAAATGAAATAGAGGAAGGTAGAGGCAAGACTACTGTTTCCTGAGCCCTGAGATATGATGATATTCAGAGAAACATAGCCACGAGAGTTTGATGCCAAAATATTTTTCCTGCCGCATCTTTTGTAGTGGAATTTTCCAGTTATCTTCAGGAGAAAAAGTTATTCGATGTTAATCTGTTTCAGATCTCAGCACTGCTCATATAAGTTGGAAACTGTTCCTTCAGCCAACCAATCAACTTCATACAGATAAACTGAGAAAGGAATTTGGTCCTAGAATTGATGTTTCAGTTCCTGGTTATAGATCTGAAGTCTCCCCTGAAAGTAAGATACATATTTGGAGACTTATTCCTCCTTTCCTCTTGTTTAACCTCTTTGCATTTATCAACCAGTACTTCTTATTAGTTGTGAGTGTTACCGTGTTTGGATGATGGGGTAGTTAATTTTTTTGAGACCAGGAGGCTCAATCCCAAGCAGTACTGAGAGAACTAAGATTGCAAAGAGGTAAAAGACTTTCTCCTTTTAAATAATCTCCTTTACATAAAAAAGTTTGATACAATAAAAGGGCTGAAAGCTCAAACAATATAGCAGTACTAAAAACATTTTTTGAAAACTGTTTAGCACTTTTCACCATACTACTAACTTTACTACTGTTCAAGCTCTCTGCTTCAGTATTCAAGTAATAATTTCAAAAAGGATTGTGCCTTTAATCTTTCTAGGGAATTAAGACTACTTTTTGACAAAACATTGTATTATAGTCTTAATATTTTAGGATTTTATGTGAGATATTGATTGTGCAATAGTTGTATTTTGTTTTCATGGCATGACAGATTCTGGATTTTTTTTTAATTTGATGTTAAAAGTTACTGAAACATGTAAGAAATCACATTGTCTCATTAATTTTTACAGATATTTTTATAGGTAAAGGGATCATATTTCATTATTATTTTTGGTGGAATGGCTTCGTGTTTTAATACCAAGATATTAAGATTATTACAAGAGGATACTTGCTGAAAATGTAAAACCAAATTATAATTTTTCTGAGTGTGTTTGATTAATTTTCATGTTGAGTAACACTGCACTAGAGTCTGGGAACTGTCTTTCTACTTTACCCATGACAAAGTTTAGAGGTGACATTACAGTGAAGGAGAAAGGGAGAGCTGTGGAAGAGCACTCTTGAGTCTTGGGTTGTTAAAGGTTTTCATGCCATCTTTTCTTCTCACACATACGATAGGGCTATAGCTGAAAATTAGAAAGGTGGCTGAAGCATGTCTTCATGCTCTAGCATACTCCAGTTGATGGAACAACTTTTGTGGGTGACAGATTTGTGAGTTTGTGATAGGAAGCAACCTTGCAGACAGATGGCTGTGGACGTAAACGTTTATGAGAAAGTGGCTTAAAGTCACTTTACCTCCTTTGGAGATGTGCTGAGTGCAGCTTAGATTCAGGCAGCTGTGTTTTTAGTGTCATCCTCCTTTCCTGTTCTGTGGCTTGCATCTCTTTCCTACTTGTTTTGATTATTTTCACTTCAATGTGAAGGTGAAGAGGTGGCTAACACTGCTGCCCTGGAGAATTACAGTGAATGAAAATGTGTCTTTTGCACCCTTGCTAGCTACTTTAAGACTTAGAAGTGGGTCCCCAGGAAGAAAAATAGATTATATTTCTACTTGTTCCATCCTTAGAACAGAGAAGCAGGGTATGTATAGATCTTTGGCTTCGTATTTCAGTACTTCCTGCTGATATGTATAAGCTTTTTATCTTCCTTTTTGAGTGCGTGTCCACGAAGGATAGCTCAAGAGACTGATAATTTGGTAATGAAAGTTCATTATGGATCATGATAACCCTAGCTAGCTTTGAAGTCAACAGCTTGGATAGTAGTAACAAAATGTAACTTTGCAGCATACCTAGGAGTGACTGCATCTGGTGGTGGTCTCAGTATAAAACCAAGCTCTGGTATGAGGACATATGATACAGATCAGTAAAAGCATGAATGGCTTGGAGAGAGTGTAGTAGGGAATGGTAATGGGCTGTGACTGTTACTACTGGAAATAAGGAGCTGCACATGAAATGAACAGATGTTTGAAACGGGTATCTTCATGCAACAGGTCACTGAAGTGGGAAATGCTTTTTTATAAGGTGTTGCAGATGCAAAACATTTACATGGCTTCAGAAAGGAACTGGCCAAATTCACAGAAGATGACTAATCTGCTCAGGATTCCTTGTGCCATGAAGTGCTGGAGGATGGGAGAGCATACTAGGAAAGTATCACATATGCTTGCCCTATTTTTCACCCTTTCTAGATGTCTGCTATTGGTTATTGTTGAAAACAGGGTACTGATATATGAGAATGTTTGTTTGATGGGGTCTGCTTCAATAACTTCTTGCTCATTGTATAGCAATGCAGATTTACTATTGAAATATATTTTGTTGGACACTGTCACTTAGGACCATTTTTTGTGTCACGTTCATTCAATAACATTCCTAGTTTGATGCTATGTATGTGGTCTCAATGCAACTTTCACAAAATAATGAAAAAATGGATGGTCAGGTTGTATGGTACCAAAACTTCACTCATATGTTTTGTTTACCACTGTATTTTCTTACATTATTTTAAATGTTAAGTTTCCTTTTGTTTTCCTTTGTGTGATAAATGTGTTGGATTCAAGGATTATAAATCTTTAACTGAGTGATGAGCCACATCTAAACCTCACAATCTGTGCATTGGGAGAAAAAACAAAAGGGCAGAAGCATTTAATCTCTTTGCAGTCTTTCTGAACACAACATGTAAAAGTCAAATTTAATGTCTAATTCTAGATTGGGAAAAGGTATTATTGCCTGCATGGAGTAAATTCTCAAGTGTTCTAACCATTTTATATTGCTGCGTAATGATTCTGATAGGAATTCTCCAAAGGACCAGTACATGCAGCATTTTCTAGTACTGCACATGCATATTTGTTGTTATTTATTTACCTTGTCCTACTTTTGTTTATTCCTACGTTAGCTTTTTCATTTGCAATTCAGCGTCTTTAGCTTTGAGAGCCATTAAATATTTCATTGTGCCTTAAATGGTTCTGTATTTTTAGACAAAATGGAAGTACAGTGTGCTATAGGTGCAGTCTGTATAATATTGTCTTTTTTCCAAGTTAGTCTCATGACATTGTTAAGGCCCAGCACTGCATTTACAGAGTCAGTGTTCTCATTTAGCCTTCCTAGCCTGTGATTAAATGGGAGTTGCTGCTTGTTGTACTAGGAGCTGGCTGACAAAAGCTAAATCTGTCACAGGTGCTACAATTTGTATATCAGAAAATTTGCTTTCCAAATCCTAATTATTCCCAAAGTATCTTAGTTCACACAAAGCACAGATAACAGAGTCAGCAAATTTGTCCCAGTTTTATCATTGTGCTGTAAATTAGGGTTTGTCTTCTACCATTGTGTAAAGTGAAGATGGTAGAAATTCAAATGCAGGAGAACCTATTGATTTACAACCTCTGATGTACTATTTCACCTAGTTCTTCCAATGAAAATGCTTGAAATGTATGTTATTCAAATAATCAATGCTGAATTTCTCTTCTGTAATTCAATGAGCTGTTGTCTAGGGACACAGGAGAGTTGGGAAACTAACAGTGTTTTCTATCCAGATGTCATTGAAAAAGGCCCTAACCTGGTGCTGTACTACACTGTCAATTTGGGAATTAAATTTAATATGTTGGTAGGTTATCAGGAATTATCTTTCTGGTTGCTGTGAGAGAATAGACCCTCAGTCATTGAAACTATGTCTGAGGACATTCAGTATATAACCTCATGAGGCTTTGAGTTTCGTATGTCATGAAGATACAGGTGTAGGTGCCAGAGCACAAGCAGAGAGCTGGGTCCTTACTACCCCTCTTCCACTGCTCCCTGACACAGAGAGCATTTACAATAACCTATGACAGCCCCTGTTGGCAGTGTTTTGACGCTGAAGTGCCAGGATCTCCCTAGATAAGAGTTCAGGTCGTCTGTTGCTCAGTAAAATCTTTTGTAACAAATCTAGCTGACGTCCAAGTGAGCAAATTTTTGACACTAGACACAAAATGATCTGCTAAAAAAGCAACTGGAACTGTGTTTCAGCAACTTTTGCTTTCATCGGTGAGAATCACCTAGGAACCTCTTCTGAGATTAGACAAGTATTTTAAATATATATTCAAAATATTTAGCTTATAGACTGACTTAGAGGTAGAGCATTGAATGCTGTAGATGAAACTTACAGCAACAGTTTTTACATTGTAAACTAGCCGAAACAACTGTTTGTTTACTCCCTTAGAATGAATGTATTTTATATTTCTAGATTTCTGACTAATGCAAACATTGATGTGATTTACCTTCTAATAGCTGTGATTCACAGCTCTAGCTGTTTGGCTTGTGTATAGTAATACTGATGTGTATTTTTGTTTTATTTCTGTAGGACTATTTAACCATTCACAAGTATGGCAATGCAGCCAGAAATGATCTCTGGAACACATTGTCAAAGGTAAAAACGCTTTAATCTCTTGCACTGAGGGAGAAGCATGAATATGCTGTGAGGCTGGTTTGTTTTGTGTTGTTTTTTTTTGTTTGGTTTTTTTTTTTTTTTGGTTAGGTTAGGAGTGAATAGTGCATATTGAGATCTTCAAACCCCAGGGCAAATATAAAAACTGATGCAAAGAAATTCCATTTCAGTTAACCTAGTGTCAACATTAAAGTATGCTTTTTGAGGCATTTCTTTGTTATGTTAGAAAATATTTCCTTGCTTGTTCTATGCCACTGAGGTGCAGTAAAATACACTTCATGGAACCTGCTATCATGCCTGAATTTCTTGCCTACAGAGCTAATTTGGGCACACATACAGTCAGAGTGCAAGGCAATGTAGAGTACAGTCGGGGAGTTTGGGCACAAGTACCAAGTTCTAGCTCTAACTATCCCAGCTCTAGCTGGGATTCACCTGGAGGTTAAGACATCTGCATTTATCTAGACAACCAGGTACATATGTATAAGTTGGGCATCCAAGCTCCAATTGTTGTCAATGAAGGATGGATTCAGTTGCCTATCTGTAGGCATCTAACAACGTTTACCTTAATTTATCCTACCTGGCTTCTAGCTGCCATATGTCTGCTGTAGGTCCACCAGTTCTGCAAGACTATGTTAAATATTTTAGGACATCTCATCAACACTTGGTGAATAAGAGCAGCTGGAGTCCTGGAAGTCTAGTCATCAGAGCATAGAGAGAAATTTGCTTGACCAGCCACTACACATTATTTTATAATGAGCACGAGCCACAGAATGTTGACTACAGACTGGTGATAGTTCTTCAAGTACAGGCAACTAGTGCCAGATTAGGTGCAGTAGACATTCCATTGGGTCTAATCAATTTGATACAAGGTCTGTGGGAAATCTGTACACTTCTGGAGAGGCAGGTCAAAGTCAAATGATATTAACCACCTATGTGTGGGCAACTGAACTGAGTCTAGTGTCTGTATTGGCTGTTAATGGGAGTTGAGATATGTAACGTGCAGTCAGGCTCTTAAATCTATGTCTTAATCTGAAGCTGAATGCCACAGTTCTTGCTTCTCACATGATGCTTCTCAGAATTCTTGCTTCTCACCTGATGTCTTCCTCCATTAAAGCCTTTGGGACAGTTCTGGGTGATGGGAGATCAGTGGGATAAATGTAATCTTGAAGAGCAGAACACACATCTAATAAAATAAAACAAAAATGAGACTGTATTTTGGTCCATGACAACTATGGCTATGCTGTGTGCTCAAATCTATTGTTACGGTTAGTAATTCCATTTGCCTCACTTGTAAGCTTGTTTGTTGCCAGATGTTTTGTTCCTAAGGCACTGCAATTGCAACTTCAGTTCTTAAGCCTTCTTACTGAGTTCTGCTTATGTTCATGAGAGGTTACTCAGCCTGTGATCTAGGACTGTTTGGCAGCTAGGGATGTTTCCATCGCTGAGGAACAAATGATGCTTGTCATTCTCCTCATATTCAGTCTCATCTCCCATGATGCCATAGTATCTTTTTTTGTTTCAGATGAAAATACACTTGGAAAACAGTATTTTTATTGATACATGGTATCAAATACAAACACATTAATCCTCAGTGTGTTATGACAAGTGCAATTTATGAAGGAGCTGAGGATATCTTTGTATACATAACCTCACTTTGGACATGAGGGACAGTGTTTTCAAGTAACTAGTAATTTGATTTTCAGAACAGAGAACTTTGGTACTTTTATATTTCAGACCCATTGAATATGTCTTATTGTAGTTACTCTACTCTAGATAAACTAACACTGAGCCTTTTTTAACCTTAGCTGGTCAAGAATATCTTTTGGAGACAGACACGATGTATTTCTGAGACCTTTGTTAAAACCCTGTAAACCAAGTTATTCCGTTACAGCAAAAGAGCCTGAATGGTGTGGGAACAGGAGCTTCTGAGTGTCACTCTCCTCTCTGGCAAGATTGCTCAATGTCTATTTTTAAGATATACATAGACTGTTGATTAAATTATATAGTGTGTGTATAGTGGGTGTAAATGTGTGTGTATGTGCATGTGCAATGGTTATTTAAACTTCTAAATCTAATTATGATCTCTAGGACAAAAAAAAGGTTTTATTTGTTGGATGACAACATTTCTTCAATAAATTGAAACTTTTCTTTTTTCCTGAAGGCTTTGAAAAGAGTTGGAAAATCTGTAAATATCCAAGAAGTAATGGATCAGTGGACACTACAGATGGGCTATCCTGTTATCACTATCTTAGGAAATGAAACTACAGACAACGTCATAGTGATCTTCCAAGAGCGTTTTGTTTATGACAGTGATGCTAAACCCAAGGATTCTGTACTTGGAGACACTAGGTACTTAATTTCTCAATGTATATCTTTCAGGAGGCTGTAGCTGATTAAGTGCTTTGTGTGTGTTTTTATGAAGGTATCACTTTAGAAATTTCTGAGCATTGCTTGGTATCAATAGTATGTGGTGATTCTTCCATTTGAAGTGTAGTAGTGATAAGGCTAGTTAAAAGAATTGGAAAACAAATCTTTTAATGTGTCCATTTGCATTGTGATAGTTCTCCCTGTGACTACATCTTAATGTCTTACATCACACATCTATCTCCTTTCCTTTTCTTTTGATTTTTTTTCCACACTCCATGAAAGAATTTGGGATATGGTTGGAAGATCTGTTTCCTCATTTTAAGTAATTCCTTGGAGTAGATCTCTCCCTGCTCATACACTAAGTGTATAGATGTAACTGTGTGTCAGATACATACCTTACTTGGTTGAGAAGCAGTCAAGAGCTGAGCTAGGCCTCTTTACAAGGCAGGGAGTTCCAGCTGTTCTGTTTTTGAAGCCAGCTGATCTGGTCCTATGAGGGCTGTTAAACTGGCTGAAATCAGCAGCCAGTTACACATCTCTGCCCTTACCCTTCTTCCACCTCTTAGATTGTTTCATTCCCAGCTGACTCCACATGCTTGCTTCATCCCAGAGACAAGCTGACATTCCTGGTTGATGCAAGGGAATCCTCATCTTATTGTTTAAAGCAGTTTTGGCATCCTATTTTAAGGCCAAAAATGTAGAGCTGATACTAGAGAATTACAAGATAGACTTAAAAGCTTCTGTGTTCACTTATTCATGCTCAGTGGGAAAGAGGGCATGCTGTCAACCTTGAGTACTCCATCCCACAGATTTAAACCACTGGAGAGTAAAATTTAATACCAAACTTTGATTGACACATCTGGAGCTTATAGAATATTCCTCTTGAGGAGGGCCTGAAAATACAGTTATGTTTATTGGGAAATATTTAGCAAAATTCTGTTTTAGAACATGAATATTTTGGAAGGCAGACATAGGACAGAGTAATTACTTTTTTTTCTGGCTGTATTGGTCCAACATAGCAAGATATTAATCATCTGTTTAAGTTCTGGGCTGAAATTACTTCTTTTGTGGAAAAGAGATGAAATAAGTGAAAGGTGGACAGTTGGAATTGTTCGTGACTCAAAGTTCAGTGCAGCATAAGAGATGTTCTGTTACTGACCTGAAAATATCTTTTGCGCAAGTGTATATACACGTAATATGTTGTAAGTAGATTTTACTACTCAGAAAACCAGAGATTATTAGTTTTTTGATTGATTAAAACAGAGATATTAAGCATTTTACATATCGTAGAGACTTCCCTAAATAGATTTGTTAGGTACTCAGTATTGATTGTAATAACTCCTGCTGTAAAGACATGAGTGTTGTGGCTTAGGCCCATCAAGGAACAAAAGATCATGATTAGCCTCAAGTACCAAAGACTTGAGGATTGCTAAAGGGCAGGAGAGCTTAATTGCTGCTTAAGGTGCAGGACAAAACAGACCAGGCTACTTGGCTTGGGGAAGAAAATAGACAATTTAATACCAGCTAAAGCATAAAACCCCAAAACAAACCAACACAGAGTGGTACAAAGACGAGAAGTCTGACTAGCCCTTTAAGACCACCTTCTCCCTACTTCTCCCGTCTTCCCGGGCTCAGAGCCCTGATACCGGTGTTTTTACCTCTGCCTCCCCTGAACAGCCCAGGAAATGAGGAGGCAGGAAATAGGGGTTTTAGTGAGTCTATTCCTGATACCTTCTGCCGTTTGTCTCTCCTCAGGGCAGGTGGGCTCCACGCCAGTCCTCCTGCAAGTCCGTGGGGTACCACACACACGGCAGCCCTGCACGGGCTGCTCCAATGTGCATTTATCCCAAAAGTTGCAGCTCCTTTCTGCCATTCGTGTGGGGCTGCTCTGCTGCGCACAGGCTCTCCAGCATGTCCTGTGCCATGGCAGCCTCCTCACACAGTCTCTTGCTCGTTTGGGCGCACTCACGCGGAGCTGCTGCTGGTTCTCAGTTCTGCTGTTGCCATCCATAGGGTGCAGGGGTACCGCCTACGTTCTCACCACGGCTTGCAGAGGGGTCTGGGGTCTGGTGCTCCTCCTTCCTTCCTGCTTCTCTGACTGGGGTCTACATGACTGCCTCCATCTTCTATCACTCTTACACTTCCTGCAAGCACTTCAAATTCCCGTCCCCAAGTAGTGATGGCAGAGGCACCAGATTGGGCCAGCCAGGCTGGAGGTGGGTCTGAACCCAGGAGCCGGAGGAGGGTCCAAAAGCTCTTTACTGGGTCTTCACTGCCACCTGCTCCCCCTGTTACCAAGCAAAAGCAGCTCCTTGCTAAACCACGACAATGAGTAAAGACCATGATTGTGTAAGGTGGAATATTGGGTATGGTGTGTTTACTCTGGCTGAATGCCAAGTGCCAGCCAAAGCTGTTCAGGCACTCCCCCTCCTCAGCTGGACAAGGGAAACAAAATATAATGAAAGGCTTGTGGGTCAGGATAAGGACAGGGAGAGAACACTCAGCATGTGCCATCACAGGAAAAAAAGACTCAATTTGGGGAAATTACTTTAATTTATAACCGATCAATTCAGAGTAGGATAATAGGAAATAAAACCTAAATCTTAAAATATCTTCATCCTCACCTCTCCCTTCTTCCTGGGAACAACTTTACCCCCAAGCAGGACAAAGCAATGGGGATTGCGGTCAGTTCATCACACATTGTCTCTTCCTCCTCAGGAGGAAGACTCTTTGCACTGTTAGAATCATAGAATCAATATGGTTCAAAAAGACCTTCAAGATCATTGACTCCAACCACTAACCTAATACTGCCAAGCCCATCACTAAGCTGAACCGTATCCTTCAGCAATATCACTCTTCTCCTGCTATCCAATATGAGGTCCCTCTCATGAGAGAGTCATCCACAAAGTACTCCAACATGGATCCCTCCCACAGGCTACAGTTCTTCATGAACTGCTCCAGCGTAAGCCCCTTCCACAGGGTGCAGTCTGTCAGGAACAGGCTGTCCCAACACGTCTTCCCCATGGGGTCACAAGTCCTGACAGCAAACCTGCTCCTCTCTCTGTGGGTTTGCAGGTCCTTCCAGGAGCTTGTTCCAGCACAGACTTCCTTGGTGTATCCACTTGCTTTGATGTGGGGTCTTCTCTTAGCTGCAGGTGGATCTCTGCTCCCCTGTGACCTCCATGGCTGCAGGGATAGGGCCTCACCATGGGCTATGGGGGATTACCTACTTCAGCCCCTGCAGTGCCTCCCTCCCTCCTTCTTCACTGACTCAGGTGTCTGCAGAATTGTTGCTCTCGCATGCCTTCAAGTCCTCTCCCTGGCTGCTATCTTACAGCAACTTTTTTGCCATCTTAAATACATTAACTCAGAGTTACTACCACCATTGCTGATGGGCTCAGCCTTGGAGAGCAGTGTGTCAGTCTTGTGGCAGACTGGCATTGGCTTATCTGACACAGGGGAAGCTTCTAGCAGCTTCTCACAGGAACCACCCCGTAGCCTTTCTGCTACCAAAACCTTGCCATGCAAACCTAATACAGGTGAGAATTAGACTTAGTTTTATTTTCATATGTGACATTAATTCAGAATTCAAACTGTATCTTGTGATATGTGGAAGAGTAGTGTTCTACACCAGCAGATAAAGTTATTCTTTGTTTCTTAGGAAACTTCATCTACACATTTTACCTGTGTCTTTAACCTTTCTAGAGTCATCCACCAGTTTACAATGAAGTCCTATGTCTTAGTTTTAACTTAGCATCTAGAATGTTATAATAATGACTGTGCAATTTATTGGTGCACCACCCACAGGCACATGTGGCTCAGTATGCACAATGTCTCTGATTCATTAAATGTCCTTTCATAACCATCAAATTAAACAAAAGAACAAGATTGACATACTGAGAATAAATTGAATCTTACTGCCAATGATGACCTAGATATTTTTTGGTTTTTGTTTCTTTTTTTTGAGGGGGAAGGGATGTGGAAAAGTTATTACTGCTTCAATTATTATGAAAGCAGTAGATAGGGAAAATCACATTATGTGATGTCATTTGGTGATTCATGGTATGTTGCTCTACCTTGGTTTTTACCATTGCAAGAGCTAAAGTTTGTATGATGCGATAAAAAGTTTTTCTAGAAGTGCACAATTGGAGTGATAACTGGAAGGGAAACAGCATGTTGACGGATGTTCAGCACCGTTGTGAAATACAGTGTTCTGGCTAATTCCGCAAAGAGCTTTGGTCAGGAAGTCAGCAAGGGTTTACTGACGTTCAGCGGGGTCTGATAGCACAGGTATATGTTGTGAGAGACAGAGGTGTATATATTTATATATGTATAACGTTAGCCTGCAGGCTTTGGGGGTGTTATGTTATCAATGGCCTAATTCACTGCCCAATAAAGTCGGTGCTCACCTCCCCTGCGTGACCCATGAATTAGGCATTGGACTCATGACTCCATGGGGAACAGTAAGAGGCACTGTAAATAAAAGGGAGCAAGTGGTATTTATGCCGTGGTTGATGCCATGCTCTTGCAGGACAGGCAACATTGGCTTCCTTAGGGTAGTTTATATATGGATTAATCGTGATGATAATTTTAACCACTGTAAAGAGCAGAGCTGCACAAAACACAGAAAAAGTACAGGTCTAGGCCTTTCCATGAGTTTATCATCTAAACAGACAACACAATATGCAGTGGAAGACTCCGGGGAAGGCTCTTAAAGCATCCCTCTGCCTTTAACTCTGTCTTTAGTTATCCAGAGGTGGGGCTGTAGTTCGGCATGGAACAGCAATAAACGTCAGATCTATTGCCTTCAAAGTGATGAGGAGTTTAAATTTCTCATTCAGACCCTCTCTAGGCAAATTTAACTTTGCCTTCCTTTAGAAAGAGTCACTTCAGAGTAAGTCTTTTAGATGTCTCTGCTGCATAAGAAATGTAAATAAAAGAAGCAACTGAATATTTCAGAACCATTTTAGTTTTATAAAATGTGCTTTTCTTTATGCTATATGTTTATGCAGCAATTAACTGTTGAAATGTGAAGCAGCATATTCAATTTTTCTCTCTGAAATTATAGAGAGGAATATAGAAGCAGCAAGCAGATTTTTCTAAGTGATAAACAGTAAAAGTGAAAATTGTTGATACCTCTGACAGCGTTTTACTCCTAGTTCTGCCTAATCCATTACTATAAGTCTCTGTAATTCTTCTGCAGAAGAGAATGATTACATATAGTTGATTTTCCCATCTCTTATGCAGTTGGACTCCCTGTCTTTGTAACTGCAGAAAAATGTGTTTCAAGTGCCATACCTATACAGACTGTGATTTATTTGTGTGCATAGACTGTACAGCATGCTAAGCTCTAATATTTGGCCTGAAATTATAAAAGGTATGCAATTCCACTTCTTTGCAAACTCAACATAGATTTTACTTGACACTTATGCTTTCACATGATCCATAGTTCTTATTTTATGAGAGAACAAAACTAACAATGAAAGACGCTGTTTTTAGGAGTGCCATTCCTCTGAAGTGGTAAAATCATCAGCTTTGATTTGAATGTCAAAGCCTGTGGTTGGTACAATGTTTCAATAGCAATTTCAGCTTATCCAAGCAAAAGTTTAAAACTCCTGTAATAACTGTGTAATTCATATTCTTCCCTCAAATAACAATCCTTTAGTTATGTGTAGGTTCAGTCCTGGACCCCTTTGAGAATGGATTATGCCCTCACATTATAAGGCTACAGGGGAGGAGGTAATATACCATCTGACAGGGTTCAGTGGATTTCTCTGCTGACAGAGGAAATGATGATTTTAAGGTACCAGTCTCATCCATCATTATGAGAATGGCTCACAGATATGACAAGAAGTCTTATGAAAAATAATCTGTGGTCTAGACAATAAACTAATCAGTTTTGATGAAATCCATAAACCTTTTATATACTATGTTGAAAAGCAGACCAAAGCTTTCTGGTTATAAGTTTTGCCTTTTAAAAACATACAGAGCTAGTCTCTTCAAAAGTGGAGAAATAACCTTTCCAGTGTTATCAAAATAATTAAGTTCTTGTTGCTGAGGTAATATTCACTTGTATAGTGTTCTTATCATGCACACAGTTTCTGTACCTAATCTTTACTTGTTCATGATAACATCCTAAAGTGAAATGTCTTGCTAGGCATTGAAATGGCTGTGAGGAAAGACAAAAAGAGGTACAAATTGGGATATGGACAGGATGTTCATGTGTGCTGTCATGTGGTAATCCTCTGTGCCTGTCTCCATGTGGCTGAACTAGAGAAAATTCAGCTGAGTAGTGCAAGCCAGGGACATGACTAGCAACACTAGAGCTGTACAGACTCATGGGTATAATGCCATGTAGTAATTATGACAACTGAAAGGCTTTACAACAGGCAGCAGAGCTGTTCAGCAGTCACTCAACTCCAAGATGAATTATTAACTGCACAATTATTTCCCTTCAAGTCTCTTCTGAATTTTCTACACAAAGCTCATTTATTCAGACTTTGCAGAAAAAATAGCTCTGCTTGTCTCTTTGCTGATAATAATTTGAATAGTAAAAGCATGGCTGTGTTTGGATATTGCCATGTGTATTCTTAGTTAGTTGTATGACATTATCACCTGAGCAGCGACAGGGAACTTACTCTGTCCATTTATCAGCTTCAGGGCTGGTTAAACACAAAATAAAATGTTAGGAGCACAAGGGGAAAGCTGATAAGTATCTTTGAGATCTTCTTAGACCAATTGCAGAATAATGTAGCATATGCAGTATTAGTTTTGTAATAAAAAGAACCATAATATGGACCATCATTGTTCCATAAGCTGAGGGAGAAGGGCTAACAAGACACAAATAGAAAAAGAAGTACTAGTTTATCTCTGTGTTTCTGGAAAATATTCCGTCCTCTTCCATTTTCTCACGTACTTGGAGTATATTCTTTGCAATACCTGAAAGGTTACACTTGTATCAGTGTTTCTACTAGAAACAACTTTTGCGTTGCTGCCTAGAGAATAGATGTGATGCCCTGGTTCATCTGGGCTGACCTGAGTGCCTCTGTATCAACTGGAATAAGGAGGAGGGGAAAAGGCTTCAGGAGAGGAATGTACTGGTATTAGGCACAGAGGAAATGAATTTATCAGAGATGAGATTAAAAAATCAAGAATCCTTAATGGAGCACAGAACTGTGTGTGAACACAGCCAGCTATTGATTTAACCTTTTTTTTTTTTCTTGCTGGTCAAGAAGGGACTTGAAAATACTTGTTCTTGCAGAAGAGAGAGAACGTGTGGGGAGCTCCTTCTCCTTACATGTACACTGGTGGTTAGTGGAGGACAGCTCTATGACACCAGCAGATTTTTGTCCTCCAGTGTGCTTAGGGACAGTCCTTAACCCCACCAGCCTGAGAGAGGACAGTGCTGTGCAGAGTGCGGCTCCTCTGATGAGAAGGCACAAGAGCTGCTTCTGCAAGTGACCTGGAAGAAGCCTGTGGCAGGAGGGCCTTTGCTGTTGGATGCAGGTGTTTTACAGCCCAATACTTGTCATACACGGTTTGCTGCTGTAGGGTTTTGTTTTGCTGTGGAAACCACTAGAAAGTCCCCAGTCTTTCACCTTGCCTTTGTGGTTTTTAGAGGCACTTCTGATTGTTGCATGATTATAAAATCAGAATAGGAAATACTCTTAAATCTTGTTCCTGGACATATCTGTGCTGTTTTCTCTTCAGCAAGATTTTGCTCCTAGCACAGATCTCAAAAATGCTAATTGTAAGTTAAGACTTTATTTTGAAAATCATTTCACAGCTTTTATTTGCCAGAAACACTTTTCACTAGGCAAACTTCCAGGATGCTCTAGTGCGCAGGATATGGGCAAGTTACAGTGTTAGAATTTGTGGAATGGAAAAGATAAAATTAGTGTATTGTGTCATTGTTTCCTATGTGATGGCAGGACTTATATCCTGACAGAAGTTAGACTGACAAGGAAAAGCTGCTGTTAGCTTTTATTATCACTGCAGTCTGTGTCACTTTCCTCATCTTATTACCTAAATTAGTTAATCAGCTCACATGAGTGGAAAATTCCTTCCTGTGAGGTCGACGGAGCCCTGGCACAGGCTGCCCGGAGAGGGTGTGGATTCTCCTTCAAACCCTCCTGGACACATTCCTGTGCAACCTGATCTAGGGTATCTTGCTTTAGCAAGGGAGTTAGGCTGGATGGTCTCTAGATGTCCTTTCCAACCCCTACCATTATGTGACTCTGTGATGAACTAAGTCAGTTTCATCAGGAGGGAAAGAGGCTGTACTTGAGGGCAGCACTACATTTTAATTGAATGAGATGGGGTGGCAAAGAGGAGAATCAGGGCAGCGGTGCTAGTGGGCTGCTGCCTAACATGCAGGGGGAGGGAAGAGTGTTAGCGGGAACAGGGAACTCTGAATTTGTGTAGGTGGAATAGGCAAAAACTAAGTGGATCTGTAGTAAAGAGCAGACTGGGGAAAGCCCAAACAGGATTTGGCAGAGACAAAGATATTGGGAGCGATAAAAGTGGATAAATGTCATATTTTGTTGGCTTTGTAAAAATCAGTGATGTAGATTCCCTATTGTAGATCAGAGGATGAAGCTACTAACATGCTTCCTTTTTTAAACCTTTTTTCCCCTTTTTCTTTCTTAAATTGCTGATAATATATTTTTTTCCTTATCTCTGTATGTGAGCCTTCACACTCAATAGTTGAATCTCAGATTTTTATGGAGGAGATACTTTGGTTAGGGACATTTACTGAGGGAAGTGAAACTATCATAGGAATTATGTTTTAATCTTGCTCAAATGCACAGTAATATTCTGAGGAAAAATCAGAACTCAATATTAAAATACACTAAAAATTGCTTGGCCCTAAGTCTTGGAGAACATATTGCAGGATTGTAGGCATATCTAAAATGCTACTCATATTTCTACTAGGGGGTCCCTCCATAGTCCATAATGCATCGTTCCACTCTGTTCAGAGACATCTCAGATCTGCAGTCTGTAGCCAAGCCACTATGCTCATGGGTGAAGGACAACACAGAGATGAGGTGTGCGTGATCAGCACCACATGTGCAATTTTGCAAGGACGTTTCGCACTGGTGCAAGACAGAACAGAGGATGCTGGAGACATTAAAAGCTTTTATTGGAGGTTAAAGTGGCAGGTGTTAGAATAAACAACACTGGTTAAACCTAGCTTCTTTCTATCTGACTCAGCCCCCAAAATTGCTTGTCACTTTTGAAAACAAAGGTTTTTGTGTTTTAATATAAAAAGGTAATGTTAGGCGAGGGAGGGGAAAGCATGTACTGTCAAATAATTTCTGGTATCTGTTCTTTGTCCATAATATTTTTCTAAATGTAGTAAGGTACGCTGGAATGAGTCCATTTTAGAGAGCCTCATAAGACTTATAAGCACCTAATTTACAGTTTATTTTAGTATGAAATGTTAGGCTAAAATTTGTGGAAAGTTTAATAATCAGGTAATTATAATAAGTTAATATATTATTATCCAACAATGCAGTTGGTTTTCTTTTTAAATTGGATAATTGAATTCAAATTAACTCTTTTAAATTACCTTGTGTCCACCCTTAAAAAAGCAATGAGACCAAAGCAGAGTGAGGTTTATATGGGATCGCCGAAGAATTACAGCTGTTTTCTAACAGAATATGCATGCTGTCATCCTAAGGCAGTCGCAGAGTACAGAGCCACAGGTAGACTCTTTCACGCTAGTGCTGCTGTTACAACACTGAAGCCTTTTCTTATGTCTGAGACTTTGTAGGTTTGTTGCATTGATTAGGGCATTATAATTGGTCTAGGACTCCTGAAGAATGTAAACTGGTTTCCCTAATTCAGCTCTAGGACGTATTGCTGAAAATTATTCCAAAAATATTTGTAAATTCCAGGAAGAATTAGGACTACAGCAGAGTAAAGGGAAACCACAAAATCTGCATCTGCAACACATTGCTGTTAAATCACTGTTCTGACTACAAATGAATTACAGCATCAATGATTGAAACACATACCTTTACAGTATGTTCCAGAAATATGGTATTGGCATTGAAAATATTTTCCCTTTGTATATTTGTGTTTAGATCCTTATACAGAAAAAAACCCAAATTGTTTCTTTCCTAGAAACAATTGCTCTTAGAAGCATCTCTCAACCATTTTTTTTTTTTTTTTTAGTTTATCAATATGACTGGCTTTTCTAACATGAGTTTCTAAATGAAAGCATACATGATAGACAAATACATGAAATTAACAGCTGTATTCAGGCAGAACTGCAAATAAAGAGGCTTACCATCAGAAGCAAATAATCTCAGAACTGCTAGTATCTTTCAAGACTAGAATATAAGCTTCCTAGTCACTCCCTCATGCAGTTCTAAATATTTCTCAATTATGAAGGTTATCCATGGTTTCTTTCCTGTGTGCATCTAAGAATAATTTATATTTGAAATTATAATAGGCCCACAATTCCAAATACCTTCCAAATCCCCTAGTTTTACTTCCCTCTGAAATACAGACACATTAGATAAATCTCAGTAGTTAAAAGGCAAGACTGCTCTACAAGTTGATTTCTGTTCACCTATGAAGCATCTATTAAGTTAACTTCTATTAAAAAAACTTGCAATACTCTTCAACAACTGACACCTCATTCAGATCTACCGCATGACTAAGCTGTTCTCTGCCTGACAGCACCTATCAAGGGCTGAAGCCATTGGGTTGTTTTGGATGGTAGGTTGCCCTGACTAAAGAGTTGAATCCCTCTACAGGTGAGTCATTACAGAAAAAAAAAAAATCTGAAAGAGTGATAGAAAAAGCTCAGTTAGCTTTTGACAGTTTTGGGTAAAGATGGTAACATGAATACCATTAGTTTCTGAGTACCTCAGTTGCAGTTTCTTTCTGGACTCATGGACAAAAAAAATAGCTCCCTAAAGACTATACTGAAACAGTGTCTTTAATTCAGAGAGTTCACCAAAGTCTGCGTTCTTGCCCCGCTTTTGTAAAGGGACTGGAAGAGACTCTGACTAGCATAGTTCAGAATGATCTTGGAGTAAATACTTTGGCAATCTTTTTCTAGTTGGTGATGTAATTACTGTTATTGACTTTTCTGTCCTTTTTTTTTTTCCCCCCTCAGCTCACCTTTTTCTTGTCATCCAGTCTGTTACTCTTCAGTGAGGGCAGAACCTCTGGAGCCTCATGATCCCAACCTTAGCACCATTTCGTCTCTTTATTTTGCTCAAGTCCAGCAAACCCTGAGTATGCACAATTAATGTGACGTGGCATACTTACCATGTCTTTATTTATTTTCTCACTGTACACAGTGCTGCACTCAGAAATTGTCTGCAGGACAAGTGAAAGTCCTGTCCAATTCACACACCAGCAGTTAATAAAACCTAAATGCTGCCATTTAGGAATTCAAATTGGCTAATTGCAACTTATTTGATTAAAAATTCTGCTGTTGTCTGCTTTTTCATTCCATTGGTGGAGACTCTTTCTCATTGTTGCTTGCCCTAAAACTCTTGTTTTCGCTCTGAATATAGGAATTAAGGTCACATTGGGCATATGCAGATGACCAGTGAATACCTCCAAGCCATACTCAATTGATCTCAGTTACTTCAAATTGTTCTTCTTTATTTATTTTTCAACTTGTATATGTCTTTGCTAAAAAGTTAGTGGTATTTTCCCTTTCTATCTGCCATCTTCCGTACTGACAGGCTACAAGGAATCCCTTGATACTGTGGTTCAGTGTAGGAGGTGTAATACTTATGAGAGTGAGAATAACATCTTCCTCTGTTGTGTTGTGCCTCTGGGCACAGCCTACAATCACTTCACTGGCACATCTTAAATCTAATAAAATCTCTGTGTTCTTCGGTCTTGTGAGAACGATATTCACAAAATGACTGTATCTTCAGCTCCTTATCCATTAAACAAAACTAACACTCTGTAGAATCACACATAATAAAAGGATATTATTTCCTGTGATATTCACATGAGCCTTCCCTGGAACTTGAAATATTCTTTACTGAATGAGATACTACGCTAACCTGGGAAATCTCTGTGATGCTTTTAACAATCTCTGTAGAAAGCGTGGCTGACAAAATTTTACTCCAATTCTGCTGAATCCTCCCTCATGTATAAACTCTTTCTGCAGTAGGGATCTCTAAAGCTGTTGCGCTGTTCAGCAACTTTCAGTTGTTTTCCACTGACCACCTTATGTCTTCATGTGCTCTCAGCATAGGAATTAAATGCTTCTGGATATGATGGCAGCAAGGCGTGTGATTTCCTAGGTTAGATGATTGCACTTCAGGTTTTCCATTAACAATATGTCTTTGAACCTTCCACTCTCTTTATATTCAAAATTCACTGAAAACAAAAGCCTTCTTTTGCCTTGCTAGGAGAAATTGCAGTTGTCTCAGCACGAAGAAGAAATGAGAGATCTCTACTCTCTTCCCACTATGCTGATCTAATGTCCAGATGTCCCGCTATCCTTTAGTCAGTTCATGTTATCAACTTTTTGCACCTTTTATTTTATACTAGGAGTTAAGTTTATTAGCCAGAAACTTTTGTAGCCATGCAGCCAAATGCTTATTTGACCGGCCAGTAGTCACATATGTCTCTGCAGATCAGCCAAGTATGCAACTGAAGTAAAAATACAAGTTATTAATTCTTAGTTTGAATTTTGTTTTGTAAGATCTCATTGCCTTCCCAAAGAGCACATTTTCCCATTACTTTGCTTTTGTGTTCTTTTGTCTCTGAAATTCTAACAACATGAGTTCACGTGGATGGCTTATAGCCAGGTATTTGCTCGGTAGAGAAATGCCCCCATCAGCATCCTGGTTTAATCAAGAAATTGAAACTGTTGGCAAGGGCCTCACTGAGAAGGTGTCTCCATCTCAGGCTGAGCACTGCTCACCCAAGCATTTGTCTCTGTGTACATGAAATTTCAGCATTCTCCAACTGGAAAGCTCAGAGTGGGAAATTAATATGAAGGAGTCCTTGATTCTGGGCTGTCCCCGTTTCTGAGCTTCAGCCACCCTGTATGTACCAGTCTTTTAATTGAAGAGACAGAGTTGGCATTTTGAATATTAAGTTCTGGTGGTTAAATCAGGGAGGCAGGTGTCTTAACCAGTTTGTTTTACTCTTGGATTTTCTTTTTTATCCTTTTTATTCTTAAATTATTTTTATGGCTCACTTTATCTCTGTGTTAAATAGCTCTAATCGTATCCTTCAGTGATATGAAATCTTAGATTATTGCATTCTTGAAATACTTTGCAAAGATTAGTTAGTGTTACAGATGAGCAAGAAATGGATTCCCATCCCACAGAAATTTTCAACATATCAAAACATTTCCCTGTACTGGATCAGGACAAAACTCAAAGCAGAAATTGGGGGAAAATTGGTTTAGAACATTCATTTCACATCTGTAATTTCAGTACCTTATGTATCAGTTTCACACATTTTAACTTCAATTAACTTGGATTTCCAGCTGAAATTCACTGAGAATCAGCAAACTGGAGGTTTATATTTAAAATAGAAGATACAAAATGTTTTAGTACTGCCTGTTTTAAATACTGTATTTGGAAATCTGTGCTGAAGCCTGCTTTTTCTTACAAGCAGCTTGGTTTTAAAAATTTGTCTTCTTCAGTTAGAAATTAAAGTTCCTTGTGAAACTCGTGTTAATTAAACATGGAAGGTATCATTGTCAACATCGAGTGCGTGGAGATGCCCATTTAGTTGCTTGCATGGATGACTGGTACCATTGGAGGTACCCTCAAGTATCTTATTTGACCTTGTTCTGCCACTATGTGGGCAGAAGCATCCATAGGCACTCTGCCATATCTTACAGACCTTAGCAGGTGTCTCAGGCACCTGCTGGCAACTCATTTGACACCACTTTGCATACCTGAATTTAGCCCAGAGAAGCTAAGTCACAGAACAATGATGCCTGGGATTTCACTGATGCCAGCTGATGGATATGTGATTTCTATATTTCCAGCCTAGACAACTCACAATTTAATTTGTCAGCCTAGTAAGCTGATGGAAGATACATACAGCTTTTAGTATTCAGCTTTTCTGAAAGTAGTTCTGCAGATGCTCCAAAGTGGGAAGGATTAGGCAAAAAGACAGACAGAAAATCATTTCATAGAATCATCGAATGGTAGGGGTTGGAAGGGACCTTTAGAGATCATCTAGTCCAACCCCCTTGCAGAAGCAGATTCACCATTTGAATTGATTGACTGTGTGTGATATCACTGAATGTACAGCCTGTGTAACCTCTGATCTCGTGTTCTACCTGCAATAAAACTTTTCCTGTGATGTTAGTACATTTGAGTGAAGGGCTGTATCTCCTAAAGTCTCTTCTCACCTAAATAATTCTATGGCTTAAGTTCATGATTGCCACTACGCTTTAAAATAATTATGCTTATTATAACCTGATAAGAGGCAGATAATTTTATTTCATGAATAGCTTTTTGGTTTTGTCCCTTATTCATCTATTAGATGTACTAAAATTGTTTTTTCGGGTTTTTTTTGTTTTTTTTTTCCTGAAGTCTGCGTGTCTTTCTGTTCTTCTACCTTGTCATAGTGTTCTCTGTTGATTTCCTAACTAAGTATACATCAAAGGCTATTAATAGATGTCTTCTATATCTAGATAAATCTACCCTTGTCAGCAGATTGGGGCATCCCTTTTTTTTCTGCGGTAGCTAGCAACAGGACAAGGGGTAATGGGATAAAACTGCAACATAAAAAGTTCCATTTAAATATAAGAAAAAGCTATTTCACTGTGAGGGTGATGGAGCACTGGAACTGGCTGCCCATAGTAGATGTGGAGTCTCCTTCCTTGGAGGTCTTCAAGACCCGCCTGGACACGTTCCTATGCTACCTGATCCAGGGGAATCTGCTTCTGCAGGGGATTTGGACTAGATGATCTCTAGAGGTCCCTTCCAACTCTACCATTCTATGATACCTTCTTTTCATTTAAACTGTTCTTTATGTAGTTTGATGGTCCAGCTTCCTCACTGAAGATTCCTAAAGAAAATAATTTTTACTTGGATAAGAGGGAAGATCCCAGTTAAGAAACAGAAGCAAAAAGTGAGAAGTTAAATGGTTGAATTTCTCAGTGGAGGGTGAGAATTCTTGAGAACCTGTGCAATTTTTCTTATCTAGTTGTGTCATACAGGGCATGGAACAATGAGGTGGCAGTTTTCTGGTAACAGGAGTTTTGTGAGGGTGGTGAAACAAAAGTTAATTACCAAGATTACAGTAGTATTCCTCAGTGCTGGTTGACATGGTAATAAAATGACTGATGTTGGTAATGAGGTGATACATGTGGGGGAAACAGTCCTACCTTAGATGCTCAGTGGTAGGTTCTGAAGAAACTGTTCTCTCTCAGGAAAGAGATCTTGGAGTTGACAAGGTAATTTTCTGTAAACATCAGCTCAGTGTGCAGACACGCTCAAGCAAGTAAATAGAACAGTAAGGATTAGCCGCAAAGGAACATTAAAAACATACAGAGTGTAGAAGAGAAAGAATTATGCCACTGTTAATCCATGGTAGACGTGCCCTCAAAATACTGAGGACAAGCCTGGCTTTCTGACCTAGAAAAGAGTAAAATAGAAAAAAATATAGAGATGGACATTAAGAAGGATTAAGTACAATTTCTGTGTAAAGAACATCAGGATAAATTAGGATTCTTTAACCCAGAGGTCTGTAAAAGCAGAAGTATATAGAGAAGGATGTGGTTGTTCATTTCCTTTCCTATTCAAAAAGTAGGTAAGGCAGGTTTTGCTGTGGTGTTTTAGGTGCAGATGTTCTCACTTTTACATGAAGCAATTACATTACTTGTATACTCTTTATAATGCAGCCAAGGATAATAAGCCTTTGAATAATGAGCAGATACCTTCATTGTTTTGTGACCAATGACTAGGAATAGCTAAACTTCTTTGTTTAGTTTTGAATTCAGGGAAGCCAAGAAATCATAGAATGGTAGGGTTGGAAGGGACCTTTAGATATCATCTAATCCAGCCTCCTTGCAGAAGCAGATTCAACCAAGATCAGATCACATAGGAACACGTCCAGGTGGTTCTTGAAGACCTCCAAGGAAGGAGACTCCACAACCCCTCTGGGCAGCCTGTTCCAGTGTTCCATCACCCTCACAGTGAAATAGTTTTTTCTTATATTTAAATGGAACTTTTTGTGTTCCAGCTTCATCCCGTTACTGGCAGTGGGTGGAAGCTTGGCTCATTGTGGTTACTGGGAAGATGAATCTTGAAAATATATGAGTTTACATCTCAGAGAAAAACTTATATGATTTTAAAAAAAGTAGTTGAAGAAGTGTTGAAACTCCAGGAACCTTACCTTTTTTTTTTTTAATGACCTGAGATCTCTGAGACTGCTCTCCTTTTTTTGGCTTTTCATAGCTGTGTACAAAGAAGACAACTAATTGTTCTGCAGAAAGAAATCCAATGATACTGCTAGTAACAGTAAAAAGTACAATATACTGGCTATGTGTCATTAGATAATGCTGAAGACCTAAAAAAAAAACCTGTGTCATTCAAGCAGAGCATAATTAGCCAGCTTCTAGTGTTGCATGTACCTTGGCAGATGAAGGACTTGTTATCAAAGAAGTCCCTCTGATTATTTTTTTTAAGCTGTATGGAGATGATAACACACTTCGGTATTATGCTACCAAACAAAAAGCACCAATGCATTCACTTTACTGTGCATACTATCCTGTCAACCTAAATTTAACTATTTTACATTACTACTTTCTTACTTGTAAATCAACAGTAAAAGCTTATTTATACTACCTTTCAACAAGATCCCCTGTTGGAGCATCTCTTTAAGATGTTTGACTGAATAATGTCATGTTCAACACAGCTCATATTTACCCTGTCTGTTCCAGCCCTGAGAGTTGGTTTCTTAAATTCTTGAAATAGCCTTTAGTTTCCATACAGTTATGTGGTCTGCCTTTAGCTATCTGTTATGTTGATGAGATTTGTAACCAGAGGGACATTATATGTGGATATCTATGAAGCTCAGCAGCATCTCAGGCAGATTTGTTAACTCCATTTCACCCAAGGCTCAAGTATGTCACCTGAACAAACAAATTCTTGAGAGCAGGAGAACCGAATGGGTCATTTCAAGTCCTGCTTGGGCCCTGAAGGCTAGATTCTTGTTTTCACTGGAGCTGGTTTGTCACAGCAGGCAACAAATGGCCAGGTGGAACAGCATGTTTTTTTTTCCGTGGTCAGATATACAGAGAGCACACTGGTGGTGCTCTCAAAATATAAGGGGTATATGAAAGACCTGCAGTGCTCTCGGGCAAAGCAAGGGGAAAACAGACTGGACCCTTTTACCCTCTTTTCTCTGTAAAGAATGTGTTAGAATAAGTGCAAAAATAGTATGCTTATTCCTAGTCACACCTGGAGAACACAGTCCACACAAGTCAGAGATAGCGTGTAAGAGAAGTCATCCTAATGAAATTTCTTGAAAGGTGAGGCAGCTATATCTCCATGCACATGTGTATTAAAAAAGTTAGGCACAGCTTCTTCTGCAACAGTGGCAGAAGTTTAACCGAGAATGAAAAGGATTGGAAAGAGAGTGCAGATAAATATACAGAGAACAGCAGCAGTAAGGTGGGAAAAATGTGTTTCTGGAAACATGTATTAAAAGGATATCTGTGATTCACCTGCTAAACCAATAAATAGGAGGATGAGATTTGGAGGTTCTGGAGAATACTGACAACATTAGGAGGTCTCTCATCTTGGGAGGTTAAAAGTTAAATCTACCAGTAATAATATTCACAACTAAATCCACATGTGTTTTCTGAGGATGAGTAGCTTGTGTGAATCCTGTTCCACAACTAGATCACCTTTCAGAGAAGGATCTGTCCTTATTTCAATAGGATTTATGTAAATTAGAGGTAACATAATAATATGAAGTGGTATAAAATTGCAATTTACAGAATATCTTTCTGTGATATTTCCCTCTCAAAGTTACAGATGTTCATATATATGTTCATACATGAATATTTGTGTATGTGTATCTATGTGTTTGAATCAGCTACATAGCTCTCATATTTTACAGTTTAACAGTAGTAGATCGAGTCATAAAAATACCATACAAATGCAATTCTTTCACTTATTTTTTTTCATGTACCAAAGTTCCTGTAATTTTAAAGAATGTATGAGCTTTGTGCTTAATTTTACCTTATTTTTCTTGGTCACCATTTGCCAGCACCTTTTTCATGCTGGAGAGCCTAGTATTTAGAACTGGACAGGTTTGTAAAGATGATATATTTCCTAGAAGGTTTTTTTTGGACATAATCTAAACCAGTGATGGCTGCCTAGTAAGGTATAAGATATTTAAGAGAGTAGTGAATATTCTCTGATGCATCACTTTGCAGCATCTTCTGACTGCCCTCACATGTCAAACCCAGAAGTCACTGCCACTGTAGCAGAATCAGCAGGACACAATACATGTTTTCAGCTCATTACTCCAGTTCACAGTCCAAAATATTAGCTAAGCCAACAATGAAGGTAACTTTGTGAGAAGACTCCAGACTGAGAATGGGGAAGCTAATGAACCAGTGGATATCCTTTTCTGCTGGCTGTGCTATGCAAAGCGGTAACGCCCAGCACAAGGAGTGGACAGGCTGATAAAGGCCAGTAGCATCTTCAAATGCTGTAGCTTAATTATCCAAAAAAGTATCTGCCAGAGCACGTGCTTATGTGGAGCGTGTCTTTGATGCGTGAGTAGATATAGTAATTTTCCTAGCGTGTCACCATAACAACGTTCAGAGAACCCAAAGTCACATGGGACCTTTTTTCTTCTCACACATAGCAATAAATGCCATGTTTTCTTTCTAGCGTCACTCATAAATCTCTGTACAGTTTTCCAAATATCTCCCCCTCTCTACTGGATCATTGCTATATGGGCAGGTGTTTCTTGGCCTATGCAGTGCCGTTCCAAGCCCTGTGCAAAGGGATGTGTAGTAGGGAGCCCAGGATGGCTCTTCTTTCTCCTCTGGCCCCAGGGGACCTCAACAAGCCTGACTTTGACAGGTGGCCCTTGCAAACCAGCACGTGTCAACTGTGATTGTGGCGGGTTTGGGTGTTGTTTGGAGTTCAACGGAGCAGAGTTCTGGGTAAACAGAAAGGAGCAAACCTAATTTTCTTTTAGTACTGTAGGCTGGTTTTGCAGTGCTGGCTACTAACAGGAGAGAAGCTGATGTCAGGAATGATGCCCACGCTCATTCTTGCACCATTTTAATGCAATCAGTCAAAAATTATATACTTATTTGGTATCAAAGTGGTAGCATATGGTGATATCTTGGTTGGGGCCATTCTCTTGCCACGGTGCCTTGCTTAAATGCACACATACTCCCTAGGCAAAGGTACCACTTGTACCATTACTGAGCACTTGCCCTTACTGGTGTGCAGAATGACATGACAGGCCAGTGAGTGGAATATCTGTTCTTTCATCAACTGGTGAAATTATACTTTTGAGAGTTTAGAAAGAGAGATTATGATGAAGATATCCCTCAAAAAATTGGCTTTATACAGATGATTTGTGTTTATTGAGATAAAGATGCTTTAGAAAAGCCTTAGGTAAGTTATAACATTTATTCCAAATGAGAAATGATATGTGATACCCTGTAAGGAAGTTGGTTCTAATTACACTAGCATATCTCCAAATCCACATGTAGCATATTTTGTCCACTTTGCATACACATAAGTGATAATCAGTGGTGCAAAGAAGGGAAGATCCATCCCATTTGTTTTATTTTTATAAACCCGCAGCTATGAAAGCCCATCATAGCTTTTAAAGAAGTTGCTAAAGAGTGTTTTACTTCTAGACTTCACGATCCCTATGAAACAAAGCATGTTTAAACTGAAGGTTCTCTTCTTGAAAGTGAATGTAAAAGAGTGTTCTTTTTTTCTATGGAAACAATTATTTCCTCTTTTGTGAATCACTTTCTGTAATTAGAAAAGCCGTACAAAAAAAGTCCTCATGTGATGATAGTGTGTGACAAATGTAAAATATAATTTTTTTAGATGAATGAATTTTTCATTGTTTTATTGCTAGTAGCAAATGCATTTCAAAATCAAAGTATCTTGTTAGAATCCACATCTTTATACTGCTGCTGAAATTGTGTTTTGATTTCTTTGACATGATCCCTGATTGCTGTGAGAAGAATCAGTTCAGTATTTTTGTTCTTAGATTCCCCCTCCTTTGTCTTGCAGCTACTTGTGGCAGATTCCATTAACAATTGCAGTAGGAAATACGAGCCACATCTCATCAGAGGCAATTATATGGGTGTCTAACAAATCAGGTAAAAATAAACTTTCCTCCCAGTGGAATCTCATAAAGCATACTTGTGTTTTCCTCAACTGTTTCTTTGGAATTGATCCTTGGTAATTGTTTAGTTGCTCTGCACCCAGTTTTAGATGCTTGAAATGAATTACAAAACAAAAGAGTTGGGAAGGGAGGGAAGAGAAATTAACGTGAACAAGCAGCAGGATTTACAATTATCACAGAAGTCAGACAGTATAATGAAAAGCTTTTGCATAGAAATGTGTACCTAAGTGCTAGGTATTTTATATTTAGCAACACATATAAAATCATTGATGAATGCAATTCAATTTATTGATTGGTGAAAGTTAAATGTAATATTTTGATAGCAAAACATCAGATGAGTATGACTTAGTAAATGTGAAGTATTTAGAATTCTGGTATTTCTTACCTCCAATTCATAATCTAAACCAGAGCTAAAAAATGTTTACTGTCATTAAAAAGTTTCCTTATTGATCGATCAAAGTATTTCTTCTCTCTATTAGATAACCAGATGCTGGACCTCAACAGTGCATTACTTACTGCTTATTTTCTCCCTCTTCAGTTTCTACATGATGATAAATAGTTATTGTCCCAAGGAAAGGCTAGATTTCCGTCTGATAGAAATTTAACTGGAGAGAGAAAAGAGTCAAACCTGTGTGAGCCTATGTGTTTTTTTCTTTTATTTTTCTCTATTATAAGTTACTAAAAGATAATAGCAACATAGAGCTTAGCAACCAGCAAAGCTAGAAATGAATGGTGTACTTTCAGTGGAAATCTGAGTGTCCCAGCTTTCTAGTGGTATAAGGTATGTGTTTCTTTGCCCTGGTAATTTGCAGCCTATCAGAATGTAACAGATTTTATGCTGCTCCCATGATGTAGAAATGTGTCTGGAACCAGAACACTTTCCATGCCTGGGAAACATACTCTAGTCAGAGCATGCAGATGCTGCCTCACTTTTTGGAGGTATCTCATTGGCCATATATTTAAATATTAACACCTTCAGAATACTTCAAAACCTGTTTGCACTTTCACAGTCTGCCTTAATGACCTGCTCTACTTTTGTCCTTTAGGGCTTGTTTGAACTCTCATTGAAGTTAATAGAAAGATTCCCACTGACTTCAGAGAGAGCTGATCATCTCAGCTCATCTCATCTCATCTCGTTAGGTTGTACATGCATGCCTCCTTCCCTTCACTCTTGCCTTGAAATTTCAGTTTATCACTATTTTTGCACAGTTGCTTCCTCATTGCCTTTTACTTACAGAATGCTGTGGAGGAACAAGTCCATAAAACTACTACCCACTCTTTTAAGATCTACTGCTCTTATCAGAATGTCTTCAAGAAATCAACAAATTAATGATGTCCAGTATGAACAATTATTTTGGTGTGGCTGCTGTATAAAAATTAAAGAGGAACCTTTCTGAGTCAACAGTTTCCTGTGTAGCGAATCAATGCCATTGTGATCTATTGTCATTATCCTTGTCCTTCCTCATTACTTACTCACTCACTTGGTGTACCTCTTTGAAAATGAAACTATAAACCTATGACTACAGCAAAGATATCCTCTTGCTTCTACTTATTGTTGTCTAGCTCAGCTGGAGAATTCCTCAATGTAAAAAATGAGTAAGAACATGCCTAGATGTACTCAATATACAATTCATTTTATGTGCTGTTTTGTACTGGGACTTGTACAGGTGATTTTAGGATACTCCTGGATATTTTCCACAGTTGATATGTTTGTTTCATGGATGTGGTAAGCTGGTCTGTCTTCAAGCACCACACTTTCCAAGCCCAGCATCAGTGTGTCGCCACATGTAGAAAAGTGGGAAAAGGAGGCAGAAAGCCTCCATGGATGAGCAAGGATCTGCTGGGACAACTAAGGGAGAAAGCAGCCATCTATGAGAGGTGGAAACAGGACCTGGCTTCTTCAAAAGAGTGTAGGAACTTTGCTAGAGTATGCAGGGGTGCAACCGGAAAGGTTAAAACTCTTCTAGAATTAAACCTAACTAGGAAAGTTAAATAAAATAAGAAGGAGTTTTTCAGGTACATGAGCAGCAAAAGGAAGATTAGGGGGAATGTAGGCCTGCTGCTGAACACAGAGGGTGCCTTGGTGACAGAGGATGCAGAGAAGGCCAGACTACTGAATGCCTTCTTTGCTGTGGTCTTTACAGCCAAGGCCGGTCCTCGGGAAGTCCAGTCCAGCAAGGATAGTAGGAAGAGATTAAAGACTTGTTGACCAAGCTTAACACTTATAAGTCAATGGATCCTGGTGGGATGCATCCAAGAATGCGGAAGGAGCTGGCCGATGTGGTTGCTAAGCCTCTCTCCATCAGTTTTGAACAATCATGGAGGACAGGTGAGGTGCTTGAGGACTGGAGAAAGGCCAATGTCACTCCAGTCTTCAAAAAAGGCAAGAAAGACAATCAAGGAAACTACAGGCCAATCAGCCTCACCTCCATCTCTGGAAAGGTGATGGAACAACTCATCCTGAATGTCGTCACTAAACATATGAAGGAAAAAGTGGTTATCAGGGAGAGTCAACCTGTGTTCACCAAGGGGAAATCCTGTTTGACCAACCTGATAGCCTTCTGTGAGGGCATAACTGGCTGGCTAGATAAGGGGAGAGCAGCGGATGTCATCTACCTTGACATCAGCAAGGCTTTTGACACTGTCTCCCATAACTTCATCAGAAAGCTCAAACAGCGTGGCTTGGGTGAGTGGACAGTGAGGTGGATCGAGAGCTGGCTGAATGACAGTGCCCAGAAGGTGGAGATCAATGGCGCAGAATAGAGTTGACGGCCTGTGGCCAGTGGAGTTCCACAGGGATCAGTTCTGGGGCCAATCTTGTTCAACATCTTCATTAACGACCTAGATGAGGGGACAGAGTGTATGCTTAGCAAGTTCGCTGATGACACCAAACTGTGAGGACTGGCTGATTCACCAGAAGGCTGTGCTGCCATTCAGCAGGGGATTGGACTAGATGATCGCTAAAGGTCCCTTCCAACCCTACCATTCTATGATTCTATCATCTTGACTGGCTTGAGAGTTGGGCAGAGAGGAACTTCATGATGTTCCACAAGGGTAAGTGCAGAGTCCTGCATCTGGGAAGGAACAACCCCATGCACCAGTACAGGCTGGGGATTGACCTGCTGGAGAGCAGCTCTGCAGAGAGAGACCTGGGAGTCCTGGTTGGCAATAAAGGGAACATGAGCCAGCAATGTGCCCTCGGGGCCAAGAAGTCTAATGGCATCCTGGGATGCATCAAAGAGTTGAGGGAGGTTCTGCTCCCTCTGTACTCTGCCCTAGTAAGGCCTCATCTGGAGTCCTGTATCCAGTTCTGGGCTCCCCAGTTCAAGAGGGACAGCTGGAGAGAGTCCAGTGCAGGGCCACCAAGATGATCAGGGGACTGGAACATCTTTCATACTAGAAAAGGCTGTAGGAACTGAGGCTGTTTAGTCTAGAGAAGAGGAGATTGAGAGGGGATCTCAATATTTACAAATATCTAAATGGTGGATGTCAGGAAGTTGGGGCATCATCTTTTTCTGTTGTATCTAGTGACAGGACAAGGGGTAACGGAAAGAAACTGGAACACATTTTACTGTGAGGATGATAGAGCCCTGGCAAAGGCTGCCCAGGAATGGTGTGGAGTCTGCTTCTCTGGAGGTTTTCAAAACGTGCTTTGGCAGGGTGGTTAGACTAGATGATCTCTAAAGGTCCCTTTCAATCCCTACCATTCTGTGATTCTATGTGTGGGAGGAATTCTGAGACTGGAAAGGACAATTTCCAGAATTGATTCTTGTGGATGAGAAGAAGCTTGAATACGTTCTGTTGTACAAGATACAGTTTCAGTGTTGTCCCAATAAGAAGTCTGGGAGAAATTTTGCAAGCTGAAAGTGAAATTCCAGAGAATATTGGGTTGCATTGTCTTTAAGTGAGTGGAACTGAATGTGGACACTCAAATCAAATTTGGAGGAAATACTGTTGATGAAGATGGTTTTCATGCTCTCTTTGAAAAGGGGCAGGTATTTCTTATTAACTAAACTGGTGTGCTAAAGAAACTTCTGCTGTAACCTGAAGAGTAGATGAGAGATGATGAACAGCTGTCTGTTGTCTCTCATGTAATACCGATGATATACCTCATTTCAACTGCCAATAACGATGAAGGTCCAAGTTAATGACTGCCATTATGACATCTTGGCATATTACTTGTATTTTTCAGCAAAATTAACTTTGTGTCTTAGAGAAGTTGAACCATGTCAGTTTTGAAACAGCTACATATATTGCCATCTTACAACAATATTCCTATTTTGTGTTAGTTTAAAGAATAGTTTCCCAAGAGACTACACTAGGGGAGGTTATTTGCTGTTTGAAGAGTTTTGTTCTTCTTCACACACATGCAGAAGGACAAGAGAGAGAATTATTACTGACTTTTACATCCTCTTTACTACTGTGTCTGTGACCTCCCCATGATGTAGGATGCCAGTTGATATTTTCATAAGCAAGGGATAAGAAGCTACTGTCCAATATTGTGAGAGCCACTGAATGTAGTATGCTTGGATTGCTGCTCCTTTCTCATCCTGGCTGTGTCTGATTACATACCAGTGATAGTGAGGCATACAGATCATTGATTGTTCAATATGCTGAGCAGGATTAGTTCAGATAATAGCAGATCATCCCAATTGCTGGCAACAGATCTCATTCTGTCCTCTCTACACAAAAACAAGGTGAAAGGACACACCAGAAATTAAAACTCTGCAGCATCTTTTTGAGATGTAAGTAATTTCCTTTGCAGCAAAGTCTATAGAGAGGACAGTGCCGTGCCTTGGCAACTTGTCTGTCAAAGTGCATAATCTCTAAGATGTTTCATATTCAGTGTCGTTTTTCACACCTTTTTTGTGGAAAGTATGTAGTGATAGTTTTGAAAGGATTTCATTTTGCAAGTACTTCTCTTTTCTCCTTTCCCAGTGAGCCATGGCATTTTTGTACACTCTTTTTCAACTCAACAGTTGGTATACTAGTCATCAGATGGCCTTTTTACTGGCTCAGTTTGTCTGGGCATGTAAAATCTCTTTTGCTCTCAGAGTGCTGCACAGATATGTCACCACCACCTTTTCCCCTGTTAACTCCCTGGAGCCATGCATGAGGCCATTCTAATTCTATTCATTCACAGCTATAAAACCTGTGAAAACTAAACCAGTCACAAAGGAGACAGGAGTAGCCTTCCTGTCCCTGCTGAGGTCTGAGACATCACGCTAAGATGGCTGCAGTGCTCTTTGTGCTGTACTTTTGCAGGTCTACTGAATGATAACTTTCACTGGCACCATGGAAATCATTGGAGTTGAAAACTTATGCTCTGTCATAGATCCAGGGCTTGTTTCTGTTTCTCCAGGAGAAGTTGCCTCTTTTGTGGTCACTGTAACGATGTATAAACATAATGTCCACAGTGTTTTGGGATCAGCCCAAAATCAGTAGTGGGTAAGAAGTTATGAACCAGCTTTGAACTCAACCCATCACCAGAAGATGACTGCTTAAAGGGGCTTTCTGGAAGGTGTTGGTAATTGCTGCTGAGTACGTGCTTGGTGTGGAAGCTCAGGCTCCAGAAAATCCAGGAGAAGTGACCTTAACCTCAAGTGAGATGTAGTTAGCATCTCATTCAAATAGGCAAGGAAGACTTTGGACAAGACATAGTTGCCATTCCCTTGACGTGATTTTTTTGGTGCTCAGGCTTCAGGTAGGAAGCATCTCCATGTGACTCAGCAAGTGCTGCTGAACTGATGCAGCTTTGCAGTCTGCCTCCCTGTCCTTTCTATCACCATCTCTGGTACCTTGAGAGATTTGTTGTGTTCCAGGGAAATATTCTTCTGATAGACCTCCTTGCCTCTGGCAAAGTGACTCTAATTCAGTCTGCACAGGACTGCCATGAGATAGAGGAAAAAAAGTTCAACAGGGCAATTGCTTTCCAAACAGTAAGTCTCAATTTACTATATTATGCCACCTCCTACTAGATCATCTGTGCTTTAACTGTAAGCCCCTTGATGGTCTGATTCTCCTCCATGTAGTGTTTTGTAGAATACAACTGCTTCTGAGCCAGGGTTTGCTGGTTCCCACTGGATGATAAGCATTAGAAAGATACCCATTCTTTTCCTTTCTGAGACTTAAATGCTGAGCTTGACTCACGTTGCTTGTAAACGTCACTCTATCTTTCAAAAATGGAGTTAAAATAAATATATAGGTCCTGTTTTACAACTATAGCCAGCCACTGTGAGGACCAAGGATACAAGACCTGCAACTAAGGCATGATTTTGACAGAGTGAATCGGAATTGCTCACCTTATCAGAACAGCTGAGCAAAGACCCTAACTGAAGACTGCTGCTTATGTTGTACATCACCTTAGATGTTAGCGGTTACATCATATAGGAATTTTAATGAATGGAAGAGTAGTCTGAGGAAAGAGTGTGTGAAACAGAACATGATTGTATTTACTGATGGGCTCCATTTATTGTATTGTTCACTTTATGAAAACATTTTTTTTCGACATGGTGCTATAGCAACACGGCAAATGATATGGAAAGAACTTTTTCTTCTCATTTGCCTTCTCCTCATTCTTGCCAAAAGAGATTTGCAGAATTTAGTTAAAGCCAACATGAAATATTGTGATTGTGATGAAGTTCCTCACCGAACATTTTCTTTGCCAAAAAAATTTCACTTGCTGTTATTGGCATGAAATTGTGCTACCCTTGTGCAGTTGTTTTTGCCGGAAAGTGGTTCTCCCAGTAGATATTCTGCTATCATAAATCAGTTTCCTATAATGCTAGGGGTTGTGAAAAATAGATAAAATAATAACTGAGTCTGAACACTTGAAACTTGTGTTTAGCCCACGCTCTTGTCAGCATTGGAGTAGCGTCTTGCAGAGGGATGCCCTTCGTCTGGGCCTACCTCACAAGGTGCTCATGTTGCTGTGCAGAGGAGCAAACTTCCATCATTCCTGCTGGTTTTGATGGAGTTGAAGTTGTTTGAATGCTGGGAGAGCTCAGAACTTCAAGCCACATGCAGTTAGCACCAGCTGGAGGACTGTCTCACACTTCCTTAGCAGAGAAAATGAGAATCAGACCCTAACTGATTTTCTTACTTCAAAACAAATGTCATAAAATTTAACTATTTCCTTTTAAATGTCTCCTATATGTATGTGTCATACCTGGAAGTTTCAGAGCCATGTTATTCTCTGAGATATCCAGGCGAAACATGACCATGGAAAAACACTTTCTGATGGTAGAGATTTTTATAAAATTCCCTTTAATCTCAAATACAGCTGTATATATATTTTAGATTGAGTTTTAAGAGGTGAACTAAAGCCATAAAAGACAGATGTCTTCCCAAATGAAATCTTTGTTGTTGCTTAGAAAGTCATGAATAGTTTAATATAGGGTTTAACACTGAATGACTACCTTTTCCCGAACTATAATGCTTTTAACAGGAAACTAATAAATGTGTTTGTGATAAGTGGAGAAATTGTCCAGGTGTATAGAAATTTTCAGTGCTGTAATCACCAAAAGAAAGAATTTCTTTTGTATGAAAGCATAAGAATTGATAGACTGAAACATCAGATTCCAGTAAATTATATAGAACTATGTGTGGCACATGCATTAGGCAGTCTCCTAAAATAAACACCTGCTTATTTGAGCTGGAAAAGCATGAAAGATTCCTGTCCTGTATTTTAGGAGAAGGTCAGCACATGAGTAGTCTTATCAAAAAATAATAGCAAGGGATTATGATTGGATTTAAACTGACCAAAACAGCAATGATGCCATTGAGCTTTGAAAAGATACTGTTCTCCATTAAAGCAATATGTGTTGGGGGTGTTGCACAGCTGTTACTTGTGAAATAGGTTATGTTGAACTTGTCATATTTGACTGGCAAGTATCATTCAGTACTCTATTAAAGCATAACTGATTTCCTCAATTTGGAGATCAAAATTTCATAAAAAATACTCAAACAAGAATAAAAAGATGTAATTTGTTACATCTTATTTTGAAAATTTCCATGTATTTATTTACTCAGATATTGCTTAATGTGCTGCACTGATAGCCCATTTGGTTTGCTTTTAAGCATCATAGAGGTGCAGGGATTGCCCAGTAGCTTCTTTGCAACAGAAAAGCATGGGTGGAAAGTGGTACTCCATTACGATGGTAGGATTTTTTGCCATTTTTGAGCAGCCTGCTCCTGACTTCACATGACAATACGCCCCTGAAGATCCAGAGAAACTCTAAGTCATTTCCCTCAGCAGTTTCTCCCTGATGTAGAAGTGGTTGCTGTTGTTCCTAAAACCCCCACCACATTGGTAAGGAATACCAAAAACCCCCCAAACCCCACAGCACCACACTGGATAAAATAGAATAGGGTAGATACAGATTCAAATTCATTCTCTCCCCATTTATAGCAGATATTTGATCCAAATCTGTTCCAAAAAAGTGCCTTTGATACTATGCTGTAAATTGTTACAATCTTTTACTGTCTTTCTACAGTAACATTTTTCTTTGTATAAGATTCAGTGATTTACATGGGAACCAGGATTCAAGTCTTCTTTAAGTAGGCTTGAGCAAGTGGGAGATTCTGACTTCAGGTCAGAATGATTTAAACAGAAGCAATTTCAGTATAGCATTCTTAAGGGATTTTGCTTAGGGCTGAGCTATATAGCTCTGTTTAACAGCCCCTTGTGCAAGGAAGGACACTTGGTGTTAAAACCTTTTTCAAATTCAGATTGTGTGGCCAAAGCAACTTAGATGCTTTTATAGTATGAATGCCTGGGAATCCCCCAGAGTTGTAGGACTTCTTGCTTAGTCTCATTTCTGTAGAGTATGTTGGCTCCTAAATAATATGTCTGCTTGGCACTTTATCACAGATAGCTAAATGGATGTAATCAAATTTTTAACTAAAACCAGGAATCAATTGTTTATATAGAGTAATTAAATAGAGCTGATGCAAGTCAGCTAGACAAACTCTAAAAGAGAAATAGTAATTGAATTGAATAGGCAACAACTGAATTAGTCTGGTCTTAATATTTCTAAGAAGTGTATTTTTAAGATATTTTAATGATATAATGATATAGAGGTCTTTTGTTTCTAATCCTGCAGCTTTTTACTGAATTCAGATGTGTAATGCAACTCCATGAATTTAAACATATAATTAGTTGTTTTTAGGACTGGGGTCTTGCTGCTCTTTGTATTTTTTGCACCTTAAAATGATAGCTATTTGTGTATTGTCTAGAAATACTTAGTCAAGGGAGAAACAACTGTAGTCCTAGTCATCTATTATTTCCTCAGAAATTACTTTTTTTCATAAGAAAGGCTGAAACAAATTTTTTTAGTAAGTCTAGGTACTAGGTAGTATATATGCGTTGTTAAGACTGCGTTGTTAACTTTTTTCCCCATTATTACTTTTAGGGAGTTCAAGGACACCAAACAATTCCCTCATGGAATTAAATTTAAAACAGTTTTTCTGTATTTCTTTTTTTTCTTTTAAAAATTCATGAGAAGAGCGTTCCTTTTGTCAACAGTGTACAAACTAATTTTATTATAGTAGAAAAAAAGTCGCTGAATTTTTAGTGAGTTCTGATTCATGATCAATTTTGTCAGAATGATTTACTAAATTGAAAGCTTCTTCAAGACATGTAGAAGCCTGAGGCTTCATTTCATGATGATTCTTTCCACAGGGAAAAGTGTACTGTGAGTTCAGGGTGTTTTTATTATTGAAATCCCCTAGTCCTGCAAATCATTGTGGAATGCCTGATTATACAAATACTGGAATGGATTTAGATTTTCAGCCGCAAAGTGATTACTTAAAAAGAGGGGAAAGAGGAAGAACAGGTTAGTTGATATAAGGTTAATTGCCATAGCTCGAAAGGGGAGCCTCTTCATGGTTTATAGCTAGAAGCTGTACAACTGGAAATACTTTAATTTAAATTCCAGTGTAAAAGCTTCATCAACTACATGCATAAACACTGAAGAATGTTGATTTATTTTTTTTAATCACAGCTGTAGTCTTCTCTCTCTGTAGCACATCCATTGAATTACTTGAGATATGGTTAAATAAAGCTGTTTTAGCATAGCCAGAAGTAGAGTACCAGACTTAAAATGGACACCTCTTATATGAATACTATTGGTCAGAGATAAAACCCACCTTTAGAATTCTATGTGGGTAAAGGGTCCTTGTAGGAATGTCAGCTGATGTCTCTTTATATCAGAATAAATAAAGGAAATATTTAATCAAGCACAATGTTTTTTTTAGTCTTTTGAGTTATTTTTACTGTCTTAATGGGCATTTGAAGAAGGAGATAGTTTAACAGAGATGTGTTTAGAAACTTTACATTTAAAACCAAGTCCCCTTCCCATCTTGTTCTTTGTTTCCAGAACATCACAGAGTTCCTGCTTTGGAAGAGGCAACTTGGTTGCTGGGGAATATCAACCAGACAGGCTACTTTAGAGTTAATTATGATATTAGGAATTGGAGGCTGATAATTAATCAGCTAACAAGGAACCATGAGGTAAGCTCTTCTTCTCATCCCTAAGATCTCCTTTGGTAAGTGAACCTTTGTTGTTTCATCACTCTGAATGGTTCAATTTTTGTGCTTGTCCCTCACAGGTTATCTCTGTCAGTAATCGAGCAGGCTTGATCGATGATGCATTCAATCTAGCCAGGTATGTTTTCCTGAAGAGAATCTATCCTCATACACATTGCTGCAATAACTCATGCAATCATTAACTCAGAAATTGAATGTGTTTCAAAGTTAAATATGTTTTAAACACACTTTAGTTAATTTCCTGTCCTTTTTTTATTTTTCATATGACACATAAGCATGGACTGTAGCACAATCACTGCTTTTGATCAATAATTGCCGTAGGGTATTTCCGAGTGTGGAGAGGTCTGATCAATTTTGCAGCAATTTCAATTTAACACTTTGGAGATAAATCATCTCTTTCCTCTTTCTCTAATGAATGAGGGTTTTTTCTTCTGTTTCTCCCTAATGCTCATCTCTCCTTTTTTTTTTTATAACTGACCCTTGTGCTGTATTTAATATGTGATGGAAGGCACCTTCAAGCTTCAGTAATTTTTTTTTTGCCTAGACTTGTCCCATTATATCATTTTTCCAATACCTTTATTTTCTTGTAATCTGCTAGAAAAGACTTTTCTACACGATGCTTTTCACGCAGAATGGAAAATCAGAGTTCTGTTGAGCATTTCTGGAATTTAAACAACATTTTGTGTCTTACTATGATCAGAGTTAATAATTAACACATATAGTGATGGTTAGCCTTCTTTATGAATTAAGACAAGAGAATTGTCCCCATTTTGAAATCAGGATGTTCAACATGTTGGTAGTGAAAGTATAAAATGAGGGGAAAGTAGTAGTGAAACATTTCAAACTTTTGATTCTTGAGGTACCTGGGAACATTGCATCAGTAAATATGATGTCAAAGGCAGCATGAAAAGGCCTGATACTACTGGCTTTTCTGTTTGATAGCATATTTATAGCCATATCTGAGCAGAAGCTTACAAGAATTGGCAGTTCTGATGTGCATTTCACTGGAGATGTTTAAGATTCAGGTATGGTGTCACACAGAAATTATGGCTCAGTGATGTTCCAGCATCACTTCGGTAAAACACAGTTTTGTGCCCTGCCACTGTGTTCCTTCTGCCAGTACTAGACTGAATATATGACATGAACTAGTGATTAGTCCATACTTAACAGTCCAGGGATGTAGTAGAAAAGGAGGCATCATGGGGAGAGGAGTATCCATTTGCTCTTTGCACTGCTCTTCATTCTTGCCTTGTGGCATCTTCCCTTTGGCAAGAGTTAAGGACTAGAAATAGGTCATCACTTCAGGCTTCAGTGGACCGTGATTTGTGTTCTGTTTGGCTAGTAGAATATTGCAGAGTATTCTGAAATATCTGGACTGTTAGAAGAACTGCTAAATGATCAGCAATGTAACAGTCTGTTCCAATTTTGTTTGGTTTTGGCACCTTAGAGAAGTAGCGGGCAGTTACACAGACACTTTCTTCTTTTCCGTGCACTGAATGTAGTAATGTGTCCAGACTTCTCTTAAAATCTAGACACTGAAAAAAAAGCTGTTTTGGAAGCTGATTCTTGTAGGTGAGTGTTTTTCTTCTCAGCGAGTTCTGAGCCAGTGCTCAGGGATGTCCTATTCATGAAGCATAATTACAAGGTCTCGATTAAAGAAAGGCCCAGCCTGCATCCTCTCACTAAACCTTGTCTACGTAAAAACCACAGAGATCAGATGAGTAATGCATTCCCCACTTGCTTTCTAAAGCAGTTTTATGTTGATACTGGACCCTGATGCTTTTTTGGAGGTAGCTGTGCTAATGTTGTGAAGTCTTTCCCAAGATTTCAGATTCTAAAAACTTGACTTTCTTTTGTTAACAATGAGCTGCAGTGGACTGCTGCTGCATTTTCTAACCATACACCATGGAGAAAAGTAGTTGAGCTAAATATTTACAGTGTATACACATGTGCATAGCATAGGTATTACTTATGAGGAAATATTCTTCCAAAAGACATATATAGCTAGATTCTCCTTTCTTTACTATCTCTGCACAGACTGCTGTTAGTAGTATTACCTTCAGTGTATGCTTTACAAACCAGTCTGGGTGGAAGAAAGGTCTGCATGTTTGTGAACAGTAGGTTAATAGTCTGTATTTCAACAGTTGCAATAAGGTATGTGGACCTGGCTAAATTTGCCATATACAGTATACTTTTTGTTGATTTTTTTTACCCTATTATTCTATCATCTCTCCTATTAAAAAAAACTTCTCAAATATTTGTTAGTGATACCTTTTTAAGAAGAGTTTGGTATTCTTCTTGTTTTCATTTCCCCTCTCCCAGACAAAGAAATACAGGAATAAGCCCAATCATTGCTCTGTTCCTTTATCATGAGTAGGACTAGAGAGGCATTAAAGAGACTAAGAGGAGTGTGTTGAAAGCAGACCTTGATGGCATAGTGCCTGAACTTCTCGGAGAACAAAAGCAGATGGAAAAGCTCTTGCTGGGACAAGCAATGGAGAGTCAGTCGCATACTGTTGCAGTGGTGCAGTGCAGCTGTCCCTGGTTCTCTGTCAGGACACAGCAGTGTTCCTAAAACAAGCTCCCAGGCCTATCAGAATCATGAAGGTGCTTTCCGTTTCCTCAAAAAGCTGCCATCAGCAGCTTGGCTTTCCCCTCTTTGGCTGTGAGGTGCGGTGCAGAAAGCCATTTCAATTGCTCGTCGAGGTTATCTGCCTTGTGGATGCAGTGCTGGTTCAGTCTCGTCTCCTATGCACAGCATGTGTTTATCTCTGCCCATATGATGTTACATGATGGAGAAATTAAAAGCATACAATTGTCTCTGACTGTGACATGAGAAAAGATAAATAACCTTATTGACCATGCATAGAGGAAGTAATTGGTAGTTTAGACCTGACTTCTGAGCAGATTGGCTGTTTTTAAGGGTAATTCAGTCCTCGGTTGTGGTCCCTAGTTGCAACAATGTGTTGTCTTCTTATCTACAACTATAAACATACCCATTTTGAGAGAGAGAAATGTTGAATGCATACTTATTTTTTAATCCCTAGCTATTATTTTCAGTGGTAAAATAATGCAAAAAATGAAAACATAGCTTCCTAAATTCATGCTGGTCCTTTTTAAAAACAAAATGTAACATAATAAACAGTTCTTTTTACTGTACTGAAGAGACTATTTCTTCAAAATATCCCATCCTCCTGCGAAACAACTGGAGTACTCCCCAGTGTGTTGTTGGACTTGATACAGCTAACGTTCATTTCACACTGGAAGGTTTTGACAACTTTTCTACTGTCCCGATATTGTATGCCCCAATATGATACTTCTATGTAGTTTTACTGATAATTGATTTTGTTTATGGAATAAGTGCAGATCTTATGTTTAGTAAAATTTAACAATATTTATATGTGGAGAAAGGTGAAAAAAATTGCTCGTATAAATTATTTTAGAGCTCCACATTTTATTTTATTTTCGAGGAAAGGTGTGTTTGATTTCATTGCTTCAAAGTGCTTGTTATTCTTTTACTGTGCTGCATAATGATTTCTCAAAAATAAACAACACAAATGAATAGATACTTCCAAGGAATATTTTAAGCTCTGTAACTTTAATTTCTTAAAGTTTTACCCATTTTATATTGAAATGTATTCCTTCTTCTTCCTTCTTGGTCTTAAAATTAATCAAGCAGAGTTGAGTTGAATAGTAACAATAAAAGAAAGCTACAGCTTGCCCACTGTGTCTGAATTCTTGCAAGCTTGTTTGTTTTTCAGATTTTTAAGCTGTTCTCAGCTGCAGTACATGCACGCACACTGAGGATCTGGAGAGTGGTAGCCTTGTCAGTAATATAGCTTATAGAAATACATGCTCCAGTTCTTCAGTAAGAATAGTACCTTGGCACTCTCTCTTCCCTTCTTGAAGATTCCTTGTCTTTTGCAGACGTTTTATATGAAATTTCAGTACAATTTGAAAATATGTTGATTAAAATGAATGGGATGTGTTGACTGAGAAGGCTGAGAGAAGACAAAACGAGCTGCTGTTCTCCTCTAAGCTTAAACTGAGCAAAGCACAGTTTAGATAGCTCAGTAAGTAGTGTCACAGGAAATAACAAAGATCCTACTGTTTCTTGAGAGTGTGAGTAATGGTGTCATGTCAGCTTCTCCTGTCTTTCTCTTTCCTTAGGATATGGGGTCAGTTAGTGATTATGTGAGGTGGTATGCCTCCCACTTTAGGCATCCCAAAGGTAGACCTGTAAATCTGAGTTCGGTGCTTTGCAGTGCACTGACAATTAATAGAAACATATGCTTGAGCTCTCTAAAGCTGTTTATGATAAAGTAAATTACTCTCCTAATGCCAGGAGTGTTGTGTCACCCCTCATTCTTCCTTGCTGGGCTCTGAATCTTCATATTCACTTCCCCTCTTTAAACTGGTCTACTTAATCCAATACTATGTCAAAGAAGTAGGTCTGGTTTGTATTCAGTATTGATCAGTGTTGGATCAGACATGACTGTGGATACCTATAGAGCGTCTTCAGATGAAGTTTTTTTAGGCCAGAAAAACCTGCTACTAGACACTTCACATGTAAGGGGAGCTGTGTCAGAAACAAGCAACAACAAAAAGATATACCTTCAGAATTATCTGTGAACACAGTGACTTCTCTGCTGCAGTTGGCCTTCATGAGAGTTCCTCTCTCTCAGAATTTCATTCACCGGGCCAAAACCAGGAACATGGGGCAAATATATGATGAATCATGATGATAGTTTTCCTGCTGCTAATCAGTTCTTCTTGGCTTATTTCTTTCCAAGCCATGAGTTCTGCTGACTCTAGCAAAGCAAAGTCTAAGGGTAAGGAAAAAGACAGTGCCAGCCTGTCTTTCGATATATAAATCTAGATTTTCTCCCTTGACACAAATTCATCTTTAACAGCTGGTACATTTGACTCCAAGGTTGATTCCAGAAGTAAAATTCTGAAGTAAGCTAGTACTTAATCAGGATCACATTCTCACCAACTTAAAAAGAGAAATTAATTTTAAAAGTAATTCTCAGTTAACCAAGTGTAGCTTTTGGAGTCTGGAAAAATGTGTCTTTAGGACCCTTTAGTTTATTTTTTTTTCTTTAAAAAAAAAAAGAAAAAAAAATCAAGGCCAGCCCTCTCCTTATTCTTTAAATTCCTGAATGTGGAGTATTCCCACTCCGGCAAAACCATCTTGCCTTTCAGCTGCCTGAGGCAAGATCATCCCCTGTAATGATTAACTGATCTTATTTCACAAAACTAAGTTACCTTGTAACTAAACTTCTAGTTTATACTCATCCATATAAAATCCAGTATGATTGCTGATGAATTGGAAGAATGTTTTCATCAAGTTTCTCGTGGAAATACATGCATAATGACACTAAACTATGGAATTCAAGTGATCTTAATTATTGTTTTCCTTCTCCAGAAACTAAGATTTCATTTATTGTAGCATTTGAAGTCTTCCAGAATATCTGGGCTAATTGACTTCATGTTACACTTGTTTGTGTTGCTTTAAAAGTCTTGTTCAGTGTAAAATCAGGAAAAATCAGAGCATTTGAGAGCCCATTTAAATTCTGGGGATGCATAATAAGTAGAAGTTCTCATCTACCCCAATTAATGTACTTTGAAATGTTTCAAAATTTCAACAGCTACATAGAGGGTTGTTGACCTTGTTTTGCTTGAGTATTCATAAACAATTATATAGGGTCCATTTAAATGAGTTAACTGGAGTTTAACATCAGCCTTCATTATTACTCTTGATTGCATTTGCTGATAGTTTAACAAGAATGCAAACAACAGATAAGTTGAGCATCTCCCTTAGTTGGTGCCTCTGAGTACCAGATAATCTATCTAATATCGATGGTTTGTATTATGCTTGATTAATAGTGGTATAGATTTGCTATTTTAATAAACAAAGCCTCATCTAAATTACTTCTGCAGATGACACAGTAACTGTCTTTCACTGACAAGGAAATTTTGGTGATGGCTCACCAGCAATTGATTTAGATGTGGCTTCCTGCAAAAGTTGTTGGGCATCCTTTGACATACTCTCTCAATGTGCAAGAGCAGCTGCACCATTTTTAGAGAATAGAGAAAGCTACAATTATTTTAAGATAGCTATAATTAATTCCATATGCTGTGTGTCAGTCCATATGTTCTGTGGCACATCATAGCCTTGATAACTGCTTTACGTGGAGATACACATTTCAGCTAATGTTTGCATATGTTTGTGCAAGAAGAATCAAAACAATTCTTGAGAGTAAGCACACTAAAAGCAAATTCTGCTTTTGTACTATCTCTCTTATGTGCATCTAATCATGTTGTGTAGCTAAGAGCAGTAAAACAAATTGTACAGTACATTCCAGGGAAGTGTTGATGCTGTGAGAGCATCCTGGACAATAGAAGAACCTGCTAAGAGCCAGGGAGAAAGTTGACGAAGACTCTTCAGCACATACAAAAGAGAAACTGTAGGTCCGAGTTCCCTGCAGAGTCTTCTTTATCTATATTGTAGAAATAGGTGATGCTAAACCACATCCCCACAGAATTTGCCTACGCTTCAATTATTTCTGGTACTTCAGAGTTATCATAGCACTAATTGTTTCCTTCTGTAAATTATATTAACTCTATTAGCTGAACCCAAAGTAAACTGTTCAGGAAGACGTGACTGGCTTCAAGGGAGTGAAGGAATTATTTTTAGCTGGTGGTTGTTAGTCCATTTTCGGCTTGGTATGGATATATCCATGTTGCAGTGCAGATGCCAGGGACTGCTGTTTAATGACAGGGGAGGGGAACAGTCTGAAATTTGTTTCAGGAATGTTAATTAAACCAGGTCTTAATTACACTTCAAGAGAACACTTAACTTGGAGTTTGAGGTTAACCAAGCGGAGGAGAGTGGCATGAGTGGAGCTTGCTGAAGACTTCTGAGCAACTTTGAATATTGGAAAGGTGTCTGAGAAGTGCAAATATGATGTCAGGAATCTGTGTGTTGGTGGGGCAAGGGGTAGTCTTCCTGCAGCCTCACGACCTATGCCAGTCTGGAATGCCGTGTCCTCTCTTACCTAGCATACACTGCTTCCCTGTGCTTTCATCTACATACTTTTTCTTCCCTGCAGCTTCCTGGCCAGCCCTTTTCCCCACCTCCCTCACCTGTCCTCTCACAATAACAGGGTTTTTTTCCCTCCTTATCCTTATCCAGGAACCCTATTACATTTATTTCTGAGGGTCTGTCAGGACTAGTGTGGAGAACAAAAGACCCTGATGCTGCCTTGGTCAAGGTAGCAACAATGAGCCATCCTGAGAGGCTGTAGGTTTTACTCTAAACACCCTGTCCTTTCCCCATATGGATGTATGGATGTATGAATAAAAGGCAAGAATCAACTTTTGTACCCAGAAAGGACAATGCAGGTGCTTCATCAGCATAAACAAAATGATCTGTCACCCTTTATTACTGACTGCTTTGCCTGTTGTTTTGACCAAACCACACCATTTCTTTTCAGAAATGATCCTACTTTTTGGGCTTCTCTGTTTGCTGGCAAACAAACACAAGATTGTATGTGTATGTACAAGATCAGGCTTCTGTGCTTTGCAAATGAAGTTTCCAGCTTTTAAACACGTTTCACTTGACTGATTGATATGCAAATTGTAAATATTAGAACAAGAAAAAAGACAGAGATGTAAAAGTATTGTGCATCATAATAAGCTAATTCAATTTTGAATTTGCTCAAGCATGCTCTCATAAATACCATTACCCGTTGATAATTTAAAAAATAGAAAGACTGTTCCATTCTACTTTTCCCAACAAAATCATCAAGAAAGAAAATAAATAATACATTTAATAATATCTGAAATAAGCATCTATTAGCCCCTGAAATACATTCAAATTTATTTAGTGAATTTCAGTGTGTGGATTACGTACTTCACAAAAATCAGGGTTTCAAGATGATGGTGAAAAACTTGACATACCTAACTTACTGCATAGTCTTAATTTTTTGGTGGTAAGATTATTCCTTTTCATCTTGCACTGCTCTTTTTTTTTGGTTTTTTTTTTTTTTTAATATAGGGAAGAAGAGGGAAGGAGAGACTGATCTCCAGTTCAGAAGGAATTTTTGTTGCATGTTTACAATCACAGGGTTTTTAAGTTTGAGGGTTTTTTCCTGCTTTCAACAAAGGTGATTAATTCAAATTGATATTAACCTTTACTTATATGTGGCAACTCTAAAACAGTGCAAGATAATTTATGCCACATGATACACTGATAATTATGTGGAATTTGAACTATTCTTTGTAGGATACTTCAGATGCTCTTGTGTGGAGTTGAATATCACTTGAAGAGTCCTCAAATATTTTGCATGCAAGAAAACATAATAATAAGCAGGCTTCACTTAAAATGGTCATACTCTGAATCGCCTGATGTTGGAGACATCAAATGCTGATTATATTTAGTACTTAATATTAGCTTCTAAACCAAATGTTGCTATCATATTTATCAAAGAGCAGATATGTATTCCTGTCCTGTTTACGTTGAAGTCCGTAGCTAGTACAAATCATTACCTCCATTAAGTCACTTTGGATGTCTTAGAAGAGCAGGATGCTTATCTGGTCCTAATTCAGCCCAGCCCTTGGAGCTGAAGATGAGGTAGATCATTTTTTGATACTGGAGATCATGAGGCCTATTTTACAGCTTGCTCATTAGTTTTCTTTGAGAAAATATTATTTTTCCAGTTTCCTGTATTTAACATGGATCCCAGTCATCACAAGTTTATAATCGTTCATTTCCTTTGATTTGTGGGAGTTGAAGGTGAAATCTGTGACTACAAGAGTTAGTTTCCCTGTTGCGAGGGTCACCTTGCTCAAAGTTTATATTGTGTGTCAGGGTTCAACATGTTTTTACTCAGCTGCCAAAGAACTGCTGTTAAAGCACTGTGGGAAGGAATTTCCTGCATACCTCAGTGAAGATGCCAGTCCTTGGAATGTCCAGAATAAATGAATAGGGTTAGAAAAAGCCAAATACAGTTAAAAGTGACTGTTCATTGTCACCAGGTTTCTCTGTAAATCATTCTAATCGACACCCTTGACTGTAAAGGTAAAAGAAGAAATCAATGAATATGAATTCTAACTTATTTTAAACTGTCCATTTATGGCTTAATAAGTATAGCTTAATTATTCAAATATGGCACATGCACAGAAACAGAACTGAAGTTAATCTGAGTTGCACATCTATGTTCTGAAGAGCTGCATTTTCCCCCTTCAAAATTGTCCAGACAAAAAGAGTCATGTTGTACATATTTGGTAAGAAACAGATGATACAGAGTGAGTTTTAAACCAGCAGCAAGTAAATCACTTCATTTCCATTGTTTCAACAATGCAGACCAATTTGCTGCCAGCTTGGATTTTCTAATTTTGATTTAAGCATATGACTTATAATGACTTTGTTGGGTGGTGGGACTAAGGGATTTATAGTGCACTTGTATGTGGGACTCTCATCATTGTATGGCAACCCTGTCATTTTTGTGACAGAGTCTGTTTGACTAGTGCTGGATTTATGATAGAAATAATACAGAACAGAGTAATAATTTTCCCTTGGCAGTTACACTACCATTTGGTACTTTGTCCCTAAGGGGAAAATGAATGTGCTGGGATCTGTCCATAAGTTCAGCAGCTTGGTGTAAAGAACAAATCAAGGTCAGAATGCGGCTGAATACACACTGATGTTTTGTAATACAATTTAGATCTTCTGCTTTTATCTGACTTATTAAAAGCTTGTGCAATTTAAAGATCATTTCTGAGTGCTATGAGATTTTTAGTGGTAATTCCTTGTGAGGGATATTTCATTACCATATTTAGTACTTTCTTTTTCTGTTCATTGCCTCTTTACTTTATAGCACTGGCCACCCTAGCAATTTCTTCAGAGTAAGCAGGATAGTAGCTTGCTAAGAGTTGATGCTTATGATCTTATATGGTGTGTAGATACTAGATATATATGTTATGTAACTTTTCAAAGGTATTTTTCCATGCCTGCTCTTGTTGTAAAAACAGGATATCACCTTTTCACCACAGTTCATCAGCAGCTTTTTTAGACATGAAAAGCTTGCTGGACTAGGTTGTCTGTCTAGAAATAATTTATATAATAACTAAAACAGATCTCTTTGCTAGTTTATGTTCCTGTTCTTCTGTTCTTCACTTTAATTCAGCGCGCATCTGTGAAATTCGGAACACGGATGATAAGCCAAACCTCATGTGATGCTGTGTTTCTAACACATGCTAGAGTTCTCACATGTAATAGTGGCTACAGAATGATTGACATGCTGATAAACTGATGAGTAAGGACAATTATATAAAAAGTGACAAAAAGATGAAGTATCTCAAATGTGATCTTTTTGGTTAAATTTTGTTTTAATAGTCATGATTTTTAAATCATAGAATCACAGAATGGTAGGAGTTGGAAGGGACCTTTAGAGATCATCAAGCCCAACCCCCCTGCAGAAGCAGGTTCACCTAGATTAGGTCACATAGGAACATGTCCAGCCGGGTCTTGAAGACCTTCAAGGAAGGGGACTCCACACCCTCCCTGGGCAGCCTGTGCCAGTGCTCCATCACCTTCACAGTAAAATAGCTTTTTCTTATAACTCAGTATGGAGAAGGGTAACTTAGAGGTGGCTTGTAGAGGCTCTTTTTCAACTCTCTTCCTTTTTATGTGACCAGTGACGTCAGTCAAAACCCTCAACTCTGGAATAAAATAAGGAGGGAACCCTGCTGTCCATAGTTTATACTAAGCTACGTAACAGTTCATATTAGGTCATGAAATAGATCATTTGTGTTGAAAGGGACCTTAAAGACCATCTAGTTCCAACACCTCTGCCATTGGCAGGGGCACATTCCACTGGACCAAATTGCTCAAAGTCCCATCCAACTTGGTCTTGAAAACTTCCAGAGATGGGGCATCTACAACCTTTCTGGGCAACCTGTTCCCATGCCCCAACACCCTCACCTTATTCCTAAATCTACCCTCTTTCAGGTTAAAACCATTACCCACATGCTGTAAAAAGACCACTGTCTTTCTTGGAGGCCCCTTTAAGTACTGGAAGGCNGACAAAAAGATGAAGTATCTCAAATGTGATCTTTTTGGTTAAATTTTGTTTTAATAGTCATGATTTTTAAATCATAGAATCACAGAATGGTAGGAGTTGGAAGGGACCTTTAGAGATCATCAAGCCCAACCCCCCTGCAGAAGCAGGTTCACCTAGATTAGGTCACATAGGAACATGTCCAGCCGGGTCTTGAAGACCTTCAAGGAAGGGGACTCCACACCCTCCCTGGGCAGCCTGTGCCAGTGCTCCATCACCTTCACAGTAAAATAGCTTTTTCTTATAACTCAGTATGGAGAAGGGTAACTTAGAGGTGGCTTGTAGAGGCTCTTTTTCAACTCTCTTCCTTTTTATGTGACCAGTGACGTCAGTCAAAACCCTCAACTCTGGAATAAAATAAGGAGGGAACCCTGCTGTCCATAGTTTATACTAAGCTACGTAACAGTTCATATTAGGTCATGAAATAGATCATTTGTGTTGAAAGGGACCTTAAAGACCATCTAGTTCCAACACCTCTGCCATTGGCAGGGGCACATTCCACTGGACCAAATTGCTCAAAGTCCCATCCAACTTGGTCTTGAAAACTTCCAGAGATGGGGCATCTACAACCTTTCTGGGCAACCTGTTCCCATGCCCCAACACCCTCACCTTATTCCTAAATCTACCCTCTTTCAGGTTAAAACCATTACCCACATGCTGTAAAAAGACCACTGTCTTTCTTGGAGGCCCCTTTAAGTACTGGAAGGCTGATGTATAGTCTCCCTGGAGACCTTTTCTTCTCCAGCCTTAACAATCTCAACTTTCTCATCCTATCTTCACAGGAGGTGGGCTCTAGCCCTCTAATCATCTTCATGGTCCTCCTCTCGGCTCACTCTTAACAGATCCAAGTCTGTCTTATGTTGAGGCCTCCAGAACACTGTACTGCTGGTGTGGTCTCAGGAGAGCAGAGTCGAAGGGCAGGATCACCTCCCTCAACCTGCGAGTCACAGGTTACAGCACAAAAGACCTGTGTAATATTCTTATTGTCATGAGTCTGAAAAGAGTTCCAAAATTCTCATGCTCCTAAGGTATCCAGGACTAGAGGCCTATATAAATAAACTTAGATAACCTTCTTTCAGGAATGGCGTAGATGTGAATCTACTTTGGGATAGGTGAGTTCTTAGGGTGGCTTCCAGCCTTTTCATTCCAGATGCTATAGGTGAAGTTTTGTAAACGTTTTAACCTGCACTTGAGAAATGCTTAACCTGAGCACCAGTGCATTCAACCAGTTTACGACCAACACTGTTTGATTTTACTGCTTTATCTGTTAAGATACTTCCAAGACATTCCCAGATTGCTCTGCAGAATTTTACTGGTTGTAGATATATGCTTTCTAAGATTCTTAGGCGGCTATTGGAGACACACCTAGAGAAACAGTGTGTTTTAGACCAGAATTAAGATTGGTCATCACAATATTTCTGCAATGTTTATGTTTGTTACCTGGTTTCAGTAATAGCCCATAATCAGTTATTTCCCAAATGACAAACAACATTTCAGTTTTTCTCTGAGGTGACCAAACTGAAAAAGAACATGGTCTAAACCCTGGCTGTTGTGCAGGAGTTTGACAGGCAATATCTGATAGTAATTTTGCTGTACTTTATGGATAGTAATATGGTTGATGGCTAAAAAGACACAAGAAAAACCATGATTTCTGCCACTGGCCTTTCAATAACATTGTAAGAGAGTGATGAAGCAAGCTGTATGTATAGAGTATATGTTCAATTTACATTATACTCTGTAGTGCCTTTGAGTAAATATTTCCAGACAATTATATGACCAGGAAATTATTTTACATTTTCCCCTTTGGTAGGAGGGTTACACCTGGCACTTTTCTTATTATTGTAATGACAATTGTTAAACATAAATGTTTAACATTTCTACAGGTCTGTTTGTCCATCAGAGTTCATAGAGAAATTAAGAACAGACTCATTCTGTGTTTTGCTTCCTTTCCTCATCTTAGTTGTTATCCTGCTCCATAGATTACACAAGTAATTTCAATTAGCAGTTGTTAGCCAGATGGTACTGTACGTTTCTCACAATTGCTGTGACACTAATAAGTCTTTGGCCATTCCTTCCTATTTTGGTGGATGCAAACATTTTGCTTTTGCTGACCAATCCTGTGTAACCATCTTTGAACCTAGTTCTTCCAGGCTAGTGAAGGAGAATCCTAGAAGAGTGCCAGCACTCCTTGGCTGGTGAGGGATTTTGCCACTGTTCAAGTGAGCCAGTACATCTTACTGAATGCAGTATCTCCTGGGAAAGAGGAGTCTTGAAATCACTTTTAGCTCTGGGCAAGATTTTAGTGCAAAGTAAAAGAAATATGATTGTACTAAAATACAAACCAACTGCCGTGAAGATTCAGAGTACTAGAGCATAGCTCACTATGCAGTCACGCTACTTTGGCTTGCTTCTGTCATTCCTGTCTTCTGCTGACCTGGTTGTCATAATAGTTATGCTACCTCCCTGAACAATTCACGTAGGTCCTAGATCTGTGATCTGGATTTTAGGGCTTTTTACCTGGTTTACAGTTCATAGTTTATCTCTTTTAAGGTATAGAGTGAGAGCTTCTCTGTATGCTTTCTCAACATGAATGCCAAAACCAACTTTGTATTTGGCCTTACCCTGACCATTTTTTTTTTTTTGTGAATGAAAATATTCTTCAAGCTTTTAAAACTGTAGTATACATTTAATATTTTATAACACATACATTATGTAACACGTTTTACACAAAAAGGTAAAACAATAAATGTACTTATTGCTACCACTTGACAGAAACTATTGAATGGCAAATAGTCTGCAATAGAGTGCAGTCTATTTGGAAAAAGAGGTCCATAAACATTGCTTAGTGGCTGAAGGTGAAAGAATAGGGCTATCATGGTTTTCTGTAGGCATCCATACAACAAAATAGTGTAGAATATAAAGAACATCCTGCCAAGGCAAAGTTCTTGAATCATTTCTGTTTTCTCCAGGGAGCTGGTCTTATCTTAGCTGCCACTGTAAGGGGAATTTTAAATATATTTCTGCTCACGTTCCCTTAGAGATCCAGTCTAACGGCTGTACTTGAAGCACATCTGCCCAACATATACTAACAGAGAGTTTAACATTGAGCATAGCAATCATGATCACTTTCCCTCAAAATCGTGATCTGAAGGGTTGAATTTGTTGTCACTTATATAATAATGTAACCCACAAGGAGGTCCCTTCACTTGTATTCCTGCTTTTATGACAGATTCTGTTGATGTGGGGGTTGATTTTTATGATACTGTGCATAAGCTCTTACAGGGTCATACCCAGAATGTTCAGGAGTAGACAGGAAAAACTCAGACCTAATCTAGTTTTGTGAGAAGAAATATACCATTAGGAAAACAATAGGAAAAGAGGGTAATGGGGGAAGAGGCAAGCAGAATTGAATGGGCTGATAAATTTGGAAGTTAGAAGCAGTGAGTGATGAGAATAACAGTTTCTGTTGTGGACAGGATGAATGTCATCAGGTAATAATCACAATTTAGTAAGGCTGAAAGACAGGGATCTCTCTGAGTTCACTTCTTGTATGTCTTTATGCAGAAGTTAAGCTTAAAAAGAAATAATCTGTTTGTTTTGCAGTGATGATTTCCCTTTTGCACTTAGCATGGAGAGATTTAATTTTGGAAGCATGATCATAAATGTCCATTACTGCAGTTATAATAAACATTAATCTGTTTATTCCTTAAGCAGCATGTTTCCTAGAGCAATTCCTCTTGTTCCTTACTCCATACTTTCTCATGTCAATCAAATTATCGGTAACAATAATCACAAATCCCATTAGGAACTAATTACATATTTGCAACTCCAAGCTAGTTTACCTCTTTGCTAAGATTATCTCTAGGACTTACACAGCTTGCTTCTGGCTCTCTTACTTATGGAGCCAGAGTCTTTACAAAGTACTAAGGCTGAGAACTCATCTTGATGATATTCAGCTGCTTCAGAAGTAAGAAAGAAGTATAAAACTGAGTAACTTTCTCTGACTTCAGATGCCTTGAACTCTGTCTACCAAGTGCTCTAAGAGCTCCACCATTCTTATTTTGTATGCGCTCAGTTCCTGAGTGACACAGTGAGCTCCCCCAGTGATCTTGTTTTTCTTGCATGAGTATGTGCTGTAATTGGAGTTGAGAGTGGAATCTTGCTGACAAAATGTGGACAAAGATGATATGGAGCAGACTGGAGTGTGGATCATTATAAGGAGATGGGATTGATACTTTTGAAAGCTGTTACGTGAACGCCGTTCTGTCCTGAGAACATGAAGGAAAGAGAGTGTAATGTTTCCAAGAGAGATCATAAAAAACAATGGATTGCATGGATGTGGTGCACCTTGCAAGGAAACTCTTTTTGAACAGTACCAAAAAGAACAATCTATTTCAAACATTTCAGCAAAGTAGTTTTTATATGCTGCTATAAATGAGATAAAAATTTATATCAATATGAATGTATTGGTTCATTTCCATAATAAACTGTGTTTTTTTTTTTTTTTGTTATATATATGTATTCCTTCCCCAGACAGTGATAGAAATTAAGGGTAACATTTGCAACTAAGAATGAGAAAAAATAGTCTATGAAAATGTATCATACTATAGCCTATGTAAAATGGAAGCTTGTGGAATTCAGCTTGCTGACTTTTAAGTGTTTAATGAAAATAGAATCATTATCTCTTCTCTAGGCAGGCTGAGAACTCCTTTGGGATTGAAACACATGCATCATGAGAAGAATAGACCTGTGTGTTTCTGGAAAGCTCACACCTACGGTGTTACCTTTTGTTTCTGCAGTCTGTATAGTTAAGAAAAAAATACTGTTCTGAAAAAGAAAATGCGAGCAAATCCTAAAGCTTGATGATTCCTGACCTCGGTTTTAAAAAACAGCTTTCAAGTGCCTGTGCCTGTATTACAGTTTCTTTGTAAAGCTATTTATTTAAAAAGCCTCCCTGAACTTCACCTAAACTCTTTCTTTTATGACTGTTAAAGAATGAGACAAAATTCTACATGATTGACTTACAAACACCTGAAAAAAAACATAGTTTATGTGGAAAATGCTGGAACATCCTTTAGCCAAAGTGATGTCACTGGATGCCACTTCAACTTGATAAGTCATTCAAAAGCGGTCGAAGGTGCACAGAAGACAAGGCAGCTTTAAAAGAGAGAGAAAACAGTGGGGACGGTAACTATGTAACTGAAAATGCTTCTTAACCATGAGTTCTCCCCAGTTGTCCAAGGCCAGTAGAAATGTATTCTGAAGCAAAATGCCTTGGGTTGTTGATTTCAGGCAGGCAGACAGCTTTCTGTTCTTACAAACCAGCAAAGCAACACCTTTCTTTTGTTTTTGCTTGGTCAGCTGCTTCATTATTCATGCCTTTTATAGCCACAGAAATACAAATAAAGTAGGGCTAGCTTGTCTAGTTTTCTTCCATGTGTATTCATACCTGCCTTCATCCACTAAGTATGCTTACTCATGCATTGTGAGAGACTGAGAGTTGCTGGTATAAAGTGGCCTTTTTACACTGTGACAAGTTTATCAATGTTTTTATGCCTTTTAACTTCATTTGAAAAAAAAAAAGGTAATTTTTGCCTCATTATGTGACTTCTGCTAAACTAATTTAATACTAACTTCTTTTATTGTGCAGAGCTGGTTATTTGCCTCAGAATATTCCTTTGGAGATAATCAGATATCTTTCAGAGGAGAAGGATTTTCTGCCTTGGCATGCTGCCAGCCGAGCTCTCTATCCTCTTGATAAATTGCTAGATCGCACAGAAAACTACAACATTTTCAATGTAAGAGATAGTCTTTCTTCTTTCCTTTCTTCCTTCCTTCCTGCCTGCCTGCCTTAACTATTCCCTAGTCAGGTTCGGCTTTCTTCCTAATTATTCTTTATTTAAACATAGCAATTGTCAAGCTTTGGTTCATTTGCATTTGAACATTGATAACTGTTGTTTGAGGCAGATGTGATTAGTAGAACTAAAGGTAATAATCTTTCCTATAAAATATTATGACAAGTACAGTAGTTCACTTAAAAGAGCTGAAGTTATCTATTTCCAGACTTTCTCTTTTGAGGAGCCTGACAGTAATATTTAGATTGATTCTCAAACTCAGCAAGGACACCAAATGCAGGCACAATTGAACAGGACACGTGTGACTGAAGGAAAGATTTATAGTCATTATTTCATCCAAAAAGCCAATGTGAATTTAATACAATTACCTTAATTAACAAGGATTAGATCACCATTGAATCAAAAGCCCATTCATAATTGGAAGCAGAGGGACAGCAGTAGCAGCTAACAGTAGGTAATTTAGATAGGCATGACAAACATTATAACATTTTACCTGAAATTAAAAAGAAAAAGCCACAATAGCTACCCTGAAGCATGTTTTATGTGGTACACTGGATTTGATTGCAGCCAGTGACAATTATGAACTCATGTGTTTTTTATACATATGTATGATAATATGTAATATATACAGTAATATACAGCCAACATGCAGTAATTTAATGTAATTTTGTAAGGCCTTCAAATGAAGGAACTCTCTAAAGCTTGAAATGCTTAAAGGGACTTTTTTCCTCTTAAACATAAAGTAGTTTGTGTTTGTCCACAGGCACACATGCTTAGAGAGCAGGAAGTTAGAGGTGTATATATGGATGTATATATGTAGAAGTACATACATGTCTCTTTCTATGTATACACGTGTAGACACTACCCACTGACATGAAAAATTATTTTTGTAGAAAATATACTATGGGTAAAAGCACTGAAATTCTTTCTGAAGCCACAATGTAGGCCCACGTGTAAACCAGAACTGTAGATAAGATGATGTTGAAATAATTTGCATATTTAACCTGTTGTTAACTGTGCAGAAAAATTCTTATGAGTCTGCCATTGCTATCTCAGTTATAAACATGACGATGTGAAAAACCCACAATTCAAATAAATAAAACCAGTAAAATTCATGACTGGGTTGTATTTTATTGCTACTGATGAGAGCTTTGAAAGCAGAGGTGAAAGCAGAGGAAATAAAAAGTCTTTTTAGTCACAGAATAACTTATCTGCAAGAGAAAGCTGCACTATGAATCTCCTTTTGTTTTGATGTCATATAGACATGCTCATGCATCCACAATAATAAAATAGATGCTCTCCTATGCATTTATTTATGTCGCAGTTTTCAAGTTGGTGAATTCCACTGACAAAGGATTATGCTGAATACAATGACAGTGGCTTTCTACACAACTGATCAGAAAATGTCTCCTCTGTAAAAGTAATTAAAATCAGTCTTGGCCTTGTTTTGTTCTTCAAATACACTAAGAACCTGGGCTTAAAGCATGATGTCATTAGATGTACAAAGCTTATTTGCCTCTACGTTGTTCTGTATTCTGATTCATTTGACTATACTTACATAATGGTTTTTTCCATGGCTATAGATACTAAAAAAATATTCCTCTAAAAGTGAACATACACAGTGAAGTCAAAATTTGCTGTGGAGTAGAAATTAAGCTTTTGACACTCTTTGCAGCTGTGTATTGTGAGTTAAAAAAGAGCACCAAAGAAACATTGTAAATGGATGAGTTTTATAACAATAAATTTTCTTGTGCTAGACATCTAAATGAAATAGCTGTTCTACAGATTGCTTCTCACTATAGCAGTGAAGGAGGGATGTAAGTGAACATGCTACTTTTCTAAATGCAAATAAAAATCTTTGTGAAGTTGAGCATTATTTGAGGGTAAAAAGACAGATAAAACCTGAACAACCAGTAGTATTTCAATTTCAAATAAAAAGTAAATGCTAACAGAAAACATATTTTTCTTTTTTCCCTCAGGAGTATATTTTAAGACAAGTTGCATCAATGTATCTCAAACTTGGATGGCCAACGAATAATTTAAACAAATCGCTCGTTCAAACATCATACCAACATGAGTACTGTTATATTGCTTTTTTTATTGTTTCTTTGCGGGACATAGTTGTAAAAATGCACTCTCCTAGAATCTGGTTTCAACTTCAGTGTGTCATACTTTCCTAGTTCTGTTGTCTTTCTGGTTTTCTGAGTTAGAGGGAGAGCAGCAAGGTGCTGTGAGATTAAGCCCTCTTTGCCGAGTTTGAACAACATGATTTCCTAAGCCTTAATTTAATATTTGACTGCACTAGATATTTAAGAACGTAGACTCATGTGACCACAGAGGTCAGAAAGCATGTATAACTGTAAATTGGGCCTGCTTTTAGTCCACAACCTTTCTTCAGTCGTTGCAGGGGCTATAGGCGTTAAATTGACACTGAAGTTTGTATAGCTGGATTCTCTTTGATATGTTGCCCGACTATCAGTTGCTGCCACTGTTATAAGAAATAGCTCTTGGCAAACATTCAAACACATTCATTAATCAGCCTAATTTCTGTCTTTAATTTGGGCAGAGAGTTGCGTCGGGAAGTCATCATGTTGGCCTGCAGCTTCGGTAACAAACACTGTCACCAGCAGGCTGCAACATTAATCTCGGACTGGATTTCTAGCAATAGGAACCGGTAAGTGGAACTGAACTGTGTGTTACCCATTTCCCCTCAGAGGGAATACAGATGGCATGCTCTTCCTCTCCTTCTCATTCCCATCCATAGCGGTATGGGACAAAGCAGAAGTCAATGTCTGTTGTTTAAAAACGTCTGTGCGGCTTCAGAATAAATTATTTGGCTTTGCATGTATGAGTGGTTGGAGAGGACACCCATGTAGCCTCTGCCCACTCCTGATAAATTGCTGTCAGGTTATTATATACTAGATGAGCGTTAAGAGGAAAGCTAATGCATTGGCAGGCAAACAGGGAGCCTGTGTTGGAGTGAGGGTGCAGAAAGAGCTAAGCGATTAAAAAAGGGAGAGAGGTTAGAGGCAGGTGGACTGAGAAGCAGAGGGGAACTGAAACCATGTAATTGAGAGAAATGATATGACGTACTTAAAGGTGAAGACTTGGAAATTAATGTGATTCAGGAATACGTGCAAAGGCTCAAGTACAGTTTCAGAGAGGGGATAAGAGGATAGCTGGTGTTTTGAGCATTAGCAGCACTGTAGTGGTTTGACAGAAAACATGTAAGTTAGGCTGTCCAGACAGGTTTGCGCAGCTGAGGCAAAGAAACACTGAGCATGGATGCTGTATGGAGTTTATCTTTTAAAGGCAAGCATCTAGGAAATGTTAAGTTCCTGAAAATGCAAATAGTTAAGCATATAGTTATCTATGGGCAATGAGATGAATACAAAATATAGGTTAAGACAGTGACTTCTTGAGAAATGATGAAATTTCTGATTATGTGGAATGTGGATATAGAAGTATCTGCATAAATACATCACAATATATTTTGTTTTAAAGAAAAATATTTTACTTTCAGGTAAGAAATAGGAAAAAGAAAATGTTAGATTTCTAGTCCCAGTCTTGTAGTAGGTCTGCAAAACAATCAAATCTCTGTAGACTTGTGGTCATGTAAGATATTTTCAAAGATGTCTTGGGCCAATAAGGTGTTTGCAATTAAAATATATCTGTCTGTCTTTTCAATATTTGAAAATCTCTTACAGGCATACCTAGCTACCTAAATACCTGAGTGTCTTTTAAAACCAACCATTAATTGAGTATAAATAGCAATTGCATTCCTCTACGACTATGAAACTCATGAAAAAAAAAATCTTGAAAGTATAACTATGTAACTTTAAATAAGATGTGTGTGACAGGTAGGGTTTTCTTGTGTAAGACGATAGTAGATGTTTTACTATGAAATATATACCCCAGGGTTTTATATGAATTCTTAGCAACAGCAACAATCAGTATGAAACTATTCAAAGAGGAGATTAAAGAGAAGGAATCATTGTAAACAATCTGCAAAAGTAATTTACTTAGATAGTCATCTGCAAAATTAGTTAATCAAACCTAGCACAATCTATTAGCATGCACAGCAGTAGATTATTCAGTGGTAAAAAGCTGTCACCCTGCAAAGCTTTCTCCTACTCTGTGTCTTCATCCTTTCGAAGAGGATTGAAGAAGAAGGCATCTTTTTCTTTTCTTTCCTTTTTTTTTTTTTAATAAAAAAAAAAGTGGTTATTGCTTTACTAACAATAGCAAGAGAGGAAAGAAATAAATTTAGAGAGCCATCTGAAGATTCATCTTAGCCTTTCTGTGGGGCCGTTGTTGGGAGCACAAGATTGTGGTTGCCAGTATATGACGAGTATTACGATAAAAGCATCGCAGCAGGGCAGAGGAAGAGAATAGCTACTAAGTTAAAGCAGTCCGTTTCCTCAAAGGAGCTGCACAGTTTTGAAAAATAGCTGCAACAAATAATGTAATTACAGAATTCAGATTGACAGTCAGCTGATAAATAGGAGATACAAGTTGCAAAGAAGACAGAGATATGCTTTTATTTATTTCTTAAGATTGTAAAATTTTTTTCCGTTCCCCACCCCAGAATTTACTCTTTGATATTCTCAGAGCAGTCTCACAAACTGAATGTAACACACAAACAAGCAGACTCATTTCCTCTCTACTTACTTTGAAAAGACATTGCAAAGTCTATTTTTCATAACAGCTCAGTAGAGATAAAATCAGCTTGTGTTTCACAGCAACAACATTTGTAGGGGTCTGTCGGTGTTCTCTCAGGAATGTTCAGATCCCTGCTCATCAGAGGTACCCTGTATCACCTTTGCTCAGTTTAAACCAACTCAGACTGAAACCTGAAAATAAAGCAGGGGCTGTTTTCCCTGCTTTTCCACTGAGAGACTGGTGGTTTCTACAATCAAAATTTAACATTGTGTTTGAATCGTGCTTATTGCTCTTTAGCACTTCAGAGAGAATAGCTAGCTCAGGTGCAAGGGACGAGCAGATAAGTACAAGATACACGCAGAGAGCACATCCAACAGGTGCCATTTGGTATTCTTTCTCATCAGTCAAGTGTTTTGCTCAGTTTGATGCCCTTTACATCTTTTTGTGAATTTGCTCCACACAGCCACCTCTGAATATGTAGGAATCCCTCAGAGCTTGTTTCCTCACAAAGAAGGGGAAACTCCCGCTGCTCATCTTTCTCCAGACTTCTCTGTCAACTCCTGGTTAGGAAGATTGGTGACAGGAACAGGAAATGTGTGTATCCTTGCCTGTACCACTCCTTATCATCAATAAATAAAGCTGTATCTGCTGAAAACTACTTCTTATAGATACCCTCTCTTCTGAAAAAGAACAAAGGTGTTGACTGGTGTGTTGCAGAACATCTACTCTTGGTGGGTTTATATAGCCAGAGCAAGAGAATAGATTCCAGAGAGCTCAGTGATATTTTTACATGCAGGTATAATTTAATTTTGACTGTGAGAGTAAAAAGATAAGGCTAATTTGCAACCTTTCCACCCATCCCCTCCTAATGACCTTATTCTGGAAGACAAGATGTTTCATACAATGAGCTAATTCACAAGCAGTGCATATTGGAAGGAACACAAATTCCTGAAGGCGCTAGACCCCAAAATGAGACTGTGGAATTAGACTTGTGTCCCAAGATTCTAATCAATACAAAATTAGGGTAGTACTAAATTAATATGTGGTATTAAATACCACATAAATGTCCAGGCAGTAAATCATGTAAAGGTTTTGTTTTGGTTTTTTTTTCATTCTCTGGTAGTCACTGAAGTTAAAGTTTGAGTACACATAACAGAGAATGTGCAATTAATCATTGTATAGAAATGTTAATATTCTTAATTTTTAGCTACATTTTTAGTTTATGGCTTTTTAGAAGTTCTTTTGCAATGTTTTTTTCTGTTTCAAGTGTAGCATTTAATTATGGATAGAGTGTTGTGTGATAAATACAATAACATCTAACTGTTTTACCAGTATATGTCTACAGTTGCTGTGGGTTTTAGTACTCATATTTAATCTAGTAGGTCCAAAACTTGCTTAGCGTCTACTCTTCACTGTAGGGGATTGAAATAATCATAATAATCAGTTACTGTTTGTACTTTGTAATTACATGTTCTTTACTGTGCAAATAATTTGCCAGTGTTCACCAAGTAAAATAATGGTCATTGGTAACACAAACTTTGTGTTTGTGTTTTCTAAAAAGCTGTTTAGATTTCCAACTATAGCACTGTAGATTTTATTACGGAGTTATTAAAAACCACTGACATACATGTGGTCTGCAACATTAGCCTCCATGCACAAAGGTGGAAGTCAGCTGAGAGGCTTGAATTTCTAAAGTGACTTGAACATCTTCCTCATGAGGAAAAGTGGCAGGAACTGGAGCTAGGCAAGAGGAGACTGAAGAAGGATCTCATTAATATTTACAAATGTCTAAATCGTAGGTGTCAGGAGGTTGGGGCATCACTTTTTTCTGTTGTATCTAGTGACAGGACGCAGAATAAGGGAAAGAAGATAGAACACAAAAAATTTTTGTCCCGATCTAGGTGGACCTGCTTTGGCAGGGGCTTAGACTAGATGAACTCCAAGGGTCTCTTCCAACCCCTACCATTCTGTGATTCTGTGACTTAGGTGTTGCAGTGCTTAATTTGTAAATGCCTGGCTCACAGGGTAGAATTAGATACTTGGAGTTATGGTTCCTATGATGTGATTTGGAAACCTCTGAGTGAAGCTGATTACAGCCACTATACTGAGTGAAGATCATCTTCCCACGAGACTGTGAAGAGATAGTGTGCCCTTCTAGAATCTAGCACTACAGGTAGAAAGATAGATATATCAAATGAATATGTAACTGATGATCATAGAGTCCTGGGTCCCTGCAAAAGAAGCCTTTCAAAAGTGTCACTAAAAAACAGGACAAAGTCTGCTCATTTTTCTTTCAAACACAGCTGACAGAGAAGCTGCTCCTCAGCTCCCCATTAAACAGTAATTCTGAGGTTGTGGTAGAGCTTCAGGTTAGTACCTTAGACCTGTGCCTGCTACATGCAGAAGACCATCCTGATGACCTGCCTACGAGGTGTTTTGGACAGTATTAATACGCTGTAACACACTTTCTTCCTCTAAATGAAGCTTGACCACTAGGATATATTTCATTAGCAAGAGAAATTTTGCAGGTCTTCAGCCTAAAGATGAGTGCATTCTTCTGAGGGAGGGACACTTGAGTACATGAAATACAGGATTACTTAGTATGCAAAGGGTTTTAGGTGGTATAGCTCACTACCACTTTTGCATTGCAAAACAGGATGCTAAAACAAGGGACATACCTGTAAAAATGAAGTTTTACTCTACAAGGAGCAAACCAAACACATAACATCACATGCAAAAGAGTCCACAAGGAGATGTCTAGTCAAGGAGACATATTGATGCCATAGAAATCCTTGCAATTGTTAAAAATGAAATGATTATTTCTTTCAGCTGAAAATCTGTGATAAGACTTCAAGGCATGTCTTATATTCTTTTTAATCAATGAATTTAAGTAGTTTTACTCTTTTGAAATGTCTGATGGCTCCAGCACATTTTGCTTGAAAGTCTGCATTGACTTCTGACTTGGTAGTCGATATGAAGGCAAACATTTACACTTTTTTTGAGCTGTGATAGATGCTACTTCAAAATTCATAGAATCACAGAATTACAGAATCTTAAGGGTTGGAAGGGACCTCAAAAGATCATCTGGTACAAGCCCCTTGCCAGAGCAGGAGCACTTAGAG
>WBNH01007423.1:0-77835 GCA_013401255.1 Urocolius indicus
TTCTATGGTTCTGTGATTCTCTGTGAGGAACTGCACACACTTGCCCATTCATAAATAAACATGAATAAAGAGACATAACTTAATCTCAGTGCTTTTTTCCCCCCACTGCCATCGTGTTAGTTGTACAGTTCCTACAATTCATCTTCTTCAATCATCAAAAATCATGAAATAGCATTATGTCACTTCCCCTGTACCTACTAATCCATTACTTCTTAAGGAAAGTGAATAAATTGGTTTAATGGGATGTGACAGATTGCTCGATACAACAATTTAGCAGTCTGAGAACTTGAATAATCTTCACGAGTGAGAATTATACCATGCTTTTAAAAGAGGACATAAACTATTAGACTTAAAACCATTAGCCAGTCTCTCTGTCATGGAGTTAAATACTTTCCCATGCCCACAGCATGCTACAGTGATCACCTGTGAAGTTAGTGTTACCTTCTTTAAATATCAAAGATGACAACTGTCAGACAGAAAATACTGCCTTGGATGGCCTATGGGTTCACATTCCAGGTATACATTCCTATACAGTTACTTGGAATACAGGCAAATATGTTTAATCCCTTCACCTCTTCACCTGGAGAGGGCATTACACTAACAAAAAAAAGAAAGGCACACATTGAATTGACAACAGCCATATGGCAGAACAGGTGCTTTCATTTGCAGACCAAAAGATGCTTATCCGGTACTCTTAAACACTACCTTTTGTACAACACTCGATGCTGTGTTCTCTTTCAGGCCCTACATCACAAGAATGAAGTAGCTGAACTGGATACTGTTCAGAGAGCTGGATGAATGCTCAAAAAAGTCAGGAAAACACGACCTAAGGAAACAGATTGAAAAGAATGAATTGCTTAGCCTAGCAAAGAGGAAATTGAGGGTAGACACGACAGAAATATGTAGGAGGCTGCTGAAAGGAGAAAGGGAGTAGATTTTTCTGCATACCCATCTGGGTTAGGTCAACAAGCAGTGGACTTCAGTTGTCGGCAGGGAGATAGAGATAAATTGTCAGAGAAAAAAACACATATTCCCAGGGATACTGAAATAGACACAAAATATTCATTCTTGGAAAAATGAGGGGTTTGAGTTGATTGGAGTTGTTTTTAGAATTAGAAAAAGCACTGTTAGGACAGCTCTGTATGGAGCAGGAACCATAGACTACATGAGAATCTCTGGGAGTCTCTTAAGGCCTCTTCTCTGAGATTCACTATGCTACAGTATTTAGCCCACAGTTGTAGCTCCCTGGCCATAATTTCATCCCTTTACTGAATGCAGTGGCAAACACTGAATTGTCTGTTGGCTTAGCTCCTGCAGAGATGGCACTGATGTTATCAGTGGGCCAGCTCTGGATAAACTTCAATGTGTGTTGTTTATGACACTTAGACTTGAGGCTCATTTTCCACCTCTTATACTTCTATAGTTGGGAAGAATTGGGATTTACTTACTTTTGCATGCAATGGGACCGAAAGCTGAAACAACCTGAGTGCAACTGCTTCCTGTTTTTAAAGATTTGTTTGCTTTGCTATTGAGCACACACACTTAAATTCACAGATCTGAATGTTCAAGGACTGCAGGATTATCTCACCTGGCCTTTTTTTTTGATTCATCTGTCACTGTCCTACTGAGACAAATCAAATCTGCTTGCTTAAAATACATTCAGTCTTTTCCCTCTCATTCTAGAGAAGGGGAGCAGCACTTTTGACATGACTCAAAGAGAATCCATCCAGGTTAAATGTGTTAAACCCATGTGTTAACCCAGGTTAAATGTGTTAAACTCATTAGCACCAATTCTTAAAAAAGAGAGAATTGAACCAGGAATGGAATTTTGTGGCTTTTCTTTAGGAGGAAAACAAATCTTTTCACATCAGCAATTTGCTTTGTCATGTTTGTTTTCCATGAACTGTTCAGGGTTGTTTTGCTTTTGAGTTTCATTAAGGAATCCGAAGTGGAAAGAGAGCTGCTGTATTAATCAACAGCCGAGGGAAATAAATCTCTGCTCTTTGCTGCCAGCGTGCTGCTGCAGGATGCTCTTTCCTTTGGAGAGGTTTATTCACGACAGAAGCCAGCCATCTGCTGGAGTGCTGCCGCAATAACCCTGCCCAGGACTCCTTGCTTGCTGGTGTTTGTAAAAAATAAGCCCTTTTTTTTTTTTTTTTTTTCTTCAAATGTTCTGAAAAATAAGCAGCTTGGAAATAAAAACAAGGCAACTATGTGGAGATCCCTTAAAAGCAGCCCATTAATCAGGTGCTAAGTGCTGACAGAGGGGAAAACACCTGTGATGAGCAGGGATAGAGCACAGGATATTAAGCACAGATTCACTACCTATCTGCATGGTGAAAGTCTAACCGTTGAAAACCAGAGCTGCTCCTCAGCCCTTCAGGAAAGGATCAGAATATTGTCCTGGCATGGAACCTACCAGGAAGAGCCAACCAAAGGTACTCAATCCCCAGAAAGCTGTGCCACTTGGACAGTTTGCTGCCTAAAGGGGTATAGAAAGAGAGACTGTGGGGATTTTTGGGATGAGAGTTTGGGGATTGTGTGAAAGTTAGAATGGGAGGTTTTAAGGGGATTGTGCAAAATGTGTTATGGGATGTTTACAGGAAGAACTCAAGGTGGGGAAAGGAAGAGATTGAGGTGAAGAGGAGAGAAACAAGAGCGGGGAAATAAGGGGGAAAAGAGCTGAACATGTATTACAGCATCTTAAATGTTGGAAGAGACCTCAAAAGCTCATCCAGTTCAACCCCCTGCCAGAGCAAGACTACCTAGAGTAGGTCAAAGAGGAACTCATCCAGGTGGGTTTGGAACATCCCTAGAGAAGAAGACTCCATCTGGGCAGCCACTTCCAGCTTGTACCTGTTGCCCCTTGTCTTATTGTTGGACATCATTGAGAACAGCCTGGCTCCATCCTTCTGACATCCACTCTTTATGTATTTGTAAACTGCTACTGGTGAGTATATATCTCTCACTGGACACACAGTACTATATCCTCATGAAATCCTGTTTCTAACTCATTTGTCTATTCTAAGTGTGCATGTTTGCACACTACTGAGCTTCAAGGTGGGCTGCCTGGCAACGGGGATAAGAGGTCTATGTGCCAGCAACTAGAGGAGTCCGTGGTCCTGGGGCTGGGTACAGGGCAGACTGGAGGTTTCAACTGCTGGAGAAATCCACATCATGTGTGTATATTCCAAGAGCAGTATTCAATGCTGATCAGTCAGAGACGGGGAGATGACTGAGCCATCTTTCTTTGTGCTGAATTTACTGATGTGGATGTCCATAAAAAGTAATTTCTGTCTGCATTACTCTGGGCACATGAGGAGTCTGAAGTTTGTGCGTGCTTATGTATGTCTCTACTGGGAACACATGCTCAGCCTCACTCCAGGCTGGACCTGGGAACACAGAACCACAGAGGCCTCACAGCTGTTAAGCTGAGAGGAAGTTTATTATTGTCAGAAACTATTTTAATTGATAAGAAAAATTCTTTTCCTGTTTCAAATCCATTTAGCCCCTGACAGTAGTTGGTAAGTGATGTTCCTTTATCTCAGTGCAGAAAGTGAAAATGGAAATATAAGGAGAAAAGCAGAAACTCTACTCTCCTTTCTCCTCTGAGTGATCAGTAATACTGTTCAACATTTTTTCACCTCATAATCCCATGCTAAGCCTGTCCCTACATCTTAAAAAGTGTAGCCTGGCTGAGTCACCTAAGTCAAGATTGCAGAAGGGATGCTGCTTACACAACCCAAGTGAGTTTCGCTTACGACATTTTAGGGTTTTCTTTTGAGGAGTTTTTAGTGTCTCCATTCTGAGCTGTCTCTCACTGTGCATTTGACTCATCTGTAACATACAGTGTAGTGCTATTAGAATAAACAACTGTTCAGATATTCTTCAGGAATTGGATAGGTGTAGCTATGGGAGGCCTAGGAAAAAAAGGATTGCCTCAGAAATTCACTGAAGTCCTGCTGATACATTCCCTTTGGCTACAAAACTGAATACAAAGTCTTGGTCACAACAAGACCTCATGTACTCACTGCTTGTCTCAACTTTATTGGACTTTTTTGATCTTTCTTGGTTTGAAAGCGTGGTTGATGCATTCACAAGGTGCTTTCATGCTGCATTCTGTTCCTTACTGGACCAGAAACACTCCAAAGGCCTGTCAGAGTTTCTATTCCTATTCCAACAGGAATTATCAAGAAAAGAAGTATGAAGAAAAAAAAAAGTATGGCTTTGCTTCTGCATTTGACTGAAGACTCCACACATCCTTTTATTTTAAGGGAACCAATTTCAACTTTTCTTGCTACGATAACTTTCTGAAGACAGAAGTGTTAGCAGCCTGCCCAGGGTAGATGTCTGTGTACCCAAGGAACAAAGTTAACAACACTCTCTACTAATGATTTTCCAGCACTGTTCCTTTTATTGACTTTGCTACTGCAATTGCCTGAAAGCATGTTACCCCCAGGGCCTCAGTGAATATTCAGAGGAAACGATTATGTTTAAAATCGTGTCTCTCTCAAAATGAAAATTAAGGCAACCTGTTGATCCAAACGACCTGAGAGCATTAGTGCATCACTCCCAAAGGCGAGCACGGTGCCAGCTCAGTTCTCAGCTTGTAACGCTGTTGCCAAGGGTTTAATTTGCCCAGGTTACATGACCAGGAGAAAGCAGAGCCGGCATTCACGCTTTCCCAGCCCCACACTGACAACTAGAAATCCTGGTTGAGAAGAACGGTGTTTTCCCTACTGCTGTTAATTGTTGAGCTCTTCTGGAAAGAACCTGACTGCTGCTTAAGCTCTGAGTCAGTCAGTACCAGAGTATCTTACCTTTTGTGGCAAGCCTCACCGTCATTATTTAAATTCCAAGTTCTATGATCATTTGATAAACAGAAAAGACCATCTTTACTAAAAAACAAATCAAGCAATCAGACAAGTGAACTACCAGAAGATGGTGAAGATCCTAATTTTTGCTGTAAAACCAATTAAAAGACAAATCTCATTACATGTTTACCATAGTAGTAACATTCACACTGTGCTAGCATCTCTGACAGCTTGTATAACAGCTGTTTAAAAAAGCCCACAAAATAAGTTTTGCTTCCTAAAAAGATTTCTGGGACTAGGTTGAGAAAGTGCATGACTGGTTTATGTGTATTATACCTAAAAAGTAATGTTCAGTCTTCAAAAGTTGACAAAGATCTTAAAAGGTGACCAAAGGTGAACAGGCAAAAAATGCAAGCCAGAGCTCTTTGAGACTAAATGTTATTTTCAGAACTTCACCCATCACATATTACAACCTAATCTAGGTTAACTTGCTTTAACCGGGGGTTTGGACTAGATAATCCCTAGGGGTCCTTTCCAACCTCTGCTTTGAGACAAGGCAATGGAAATATAAGGATTAGCTGTTCCTTCTTTTATCAAGAAATTAGGAAAGTACAAACAGAAGTAGGCCTGAAGAAATCAAGGAGAAGCAACCATCTAAGACCATGAAGAAGAATCAGTGCAAAGTGTAAAGTAACTTTTATTGTACATTTTTTTTCACTACATGGCTTGGTTAGTAGCCCTGCAACTGGACAACTAAAAAGACAGACTGTACTACATAAGAAAATAGAGGCCAAAAGATATTACAGATCATCTGACCATTGTCATGTCTGAATGAAGGATTTACTCTTCTGAAATCACCCTTAGCAGGTATTTGTCTAATAAATTATTTAAAATGACAATAACAATGACAGAGATTCCCATCTCTGTAAACAGCATCCTTCAGTGTTTATTGTCCTTCAAAAGTATTTCTCCTTTTCTGATTTAAAAGTCTCTTGCTAAATCTTAAGCTAATCATTTCTTGTTCTGCCAGTGTGTTGGGTTTGTGTGGCAGGGGGTTTTGGGTAACTGTTGTTCTGCCAGTGTGTTGGGTTTGCGTGGCAGGGGGCTTGGGTAGCAGGGGAGGAGCTACAGTGGTGTAAGTAGTCGCTCAAATCTCCTCCGGCTCTGTTGGATCTGTGTCGGGCCAAGGCCAAGCTAATCTGGTGCCTCTGTAATTAATTTAAGAAGGGAATATCTGTAGTGAAAAGAGGAATTGAGGAAGGAGGAAATGAGGATAGGAAAGGAAACAACCATGCAAACACTTGAGTCAGTGAAGAGGAGGGGAGGAGGTGTCTTGGAGCAGACTCTGCAGCCCATGGAGAATCCCACACCTATGCAGGTGGCTGTGTCTGAAGAAGGCTCTGTGGGAAATCGGTGCTGGAGCATTCTGCTTCTGAAAAACTGTTGGCTGCAGAAGGGATCCACTCTGGAGCAGTTTGTGAGGAGCTGCAGCCTGAGGGAAGGACTCAGGTCAGAGAGGTTCATGGAAGACTGACTCCCACAAGGAGGGACCCCATGCTGGAGCAGGGGAAGTGTATAAGGAGCTCTGAGTGTAAGGAGGAAGAAGCAGCAGAGACACCCTGTGATGAACTGACAACCTCCATTCCTCACTTCTCTGCACTGCTGGAAGGGAGGTAGAGAAACTGGGAGCATAGCTGAGCCCAGGAAGAAGGGAGGGCTGAGAAGAAAGTGTTTTTAAAGAGTTGGTTATGTTTCTGATCATCCTACTCTGTGTTTATTCTGGTTTTGATTGGTGTCAGATTAAAATAATTTGTGTTTTTTTCCCCATGTTCAATCTGTTTTGCCTGTGACCATAATTAGTGAGTGACACCCCCTCCTGTCCTTATTTTGACCCTTGAAGCCCTTTGTTATCTTCTCTCCTTCCCATCCCATCATGGGTAGTGGGGAGTGAACGAGCAGTTTTGTGGTTCTTTGTGGCTAGTTGGGCTTAAACCACGACAGCCAATGACAGACATGAAGAACATTTTAGTCTTGCTTTTCTGAAATAAACTTGCCACAGATGAAAGTGAGAGGACTATATCCTCAGGAGTAAATGATGTTGTTTTGTTTCATCTTGCCCCAGTCACGATATTTAGTTTTAAGTTCTTGTTTTTCTGTTGGTCCTTTCACCTAGTCCATATCCAAATCTTTCATGTAAGGTCCACATGTGTCTTGAAAGTTTATACTGCATAAAGAACTGAGGGTTGTAGCTGGAGCCTTTCTGGTGTTGAGCAGAATAGGAGGATGTATGCCCTATGACTCATTTGTTTGAGCATCTCAGAAATGACAGAGGTGTTCAACAATATTAACTTATTTTCACTTTGTGGTCTATTAAAATCTCCAGCAACACTTCTGAAGACTTCTAAGTAGTCAGTCTGAAACACCATACTGGGTATCTGTTGTATCTAAATCTCCTGTGCATTACGTGGCTCATGATATTCAATCTTCATCCACCTGGATGATGTCTCCCAAGGCCATCCTTCGAGTAGACTGCCTCCTCACAAAAGAGGCTTCATCCATTTCCTCTTGCTTTGCTCCACGTTCCTTCTGTTTTTTGGCCACGTTTTCAATGAGTCTGCTCGCATCACTGAGGGTTTTTTGTGTTCGTTCACTTGCTGATTTCTGCTTGCCTTCCCCCACGCTACCATCCATGACCTTTAAAGGTTTGGCTTTCCCCTGGTCATCCTGCTGCTCTTTCGTGTGCCTTACTCTGAAGCGCCGGCGAGAAACGTTGTGACAAGGGTCAGGGACGTTGTCAGGACCGTTAAGCTCTTCGTGAGCTTCAGATACCCGCAGTATGGGGATTAATGGCTTGTGGAGTGTCTTGGGAGCCTCTTCTACACCTGGTTGTTTCATCAACTTGGAAGTTGCCTCTGGAGGCAAAATAATTTGAATTTCTCCCAGGGGTTTGCTGCTTTTAGGGAGTGGAGGATCATCTTTATTCTCTAGAGCAGCCTTCTCGCTCAACTTGATCTTTTGAAGGTTTTCCATCTCCCCCTGAGCCAGATTCTTTACCCTTTTCACATGGGGCTCATTGCTGATGGAGTTGATAACCTCCAGCTTCTGAGCAGCCATTTGGGCTTCTCTCTGGATGCTCATAATCTTCTGGAGCTGGGCTTCTTTTACTTCCACAGGGATATCCAGAGGGGCCAACTTCACGGGCCACTTCAGGGTGACATTCTCTGTGCTACGCAACTCATTTGCACGATGCAATCTAGGAGACAAACCTGCTTTCTTCATCTTTTCTGGCCACAATTTTTTATCACCCTGGGACAGCCTTTTGTCTGAACTCTTTGGAGAAAGAGGCTGGAAACCAAGGTTTTTATGCTCACTTCCTGGCTTCCCTCCTGCCAAGATGGGGCTGGGATTTTTCTCAGGCTGCAGGTTCACAATGGTGACTTCACTGACAGTGCAATTGTATTTGGCCTTTTCTTCAGCCATCGGAACACCCTTAAAGAGAGCAGACAGATGTGGGGATTACTATCACTGTACATTGTATTAATCATGGCTGTTAGGTTTTTGTATGATGTTTGGGAGCTTGAAAAGAGTACAAGTGTGTTTTCTCTTAGAGCATACCCCTCAACCAAAAAGCGCTGTGCTCTATGTATTGTCTTACTCCAGGCTAATCTAAAATAAAGTGCAAATGTATTCTCCAGATCTGGAGCATAAATAAGCCTGACAACTGAGGAATAGGAGCTTTTCTCCTCTCTGTCACCAGTGCACCTCAAACAACATTACAATTCTTTCTCTCACTCTGTGCCAGATACTGTGTCTTTTCTGAGCAGTGTGCAGCACCAGCCTGTGCACTGCTGTCCCTAATTTAAGGGAAGGTTAGGATCTCCACAGCACCTGGAAAACACCAAAGAACTCCTGTTAGCTTAGGGAAGCTCCTAGTTGAGGCTCAGTTGTGGGACCTTCCCTTTTCCTCTGACATTCTGAGTGATGGCCATTTCTGGTGAGAGTGATCATCGATCTCAATCATCTTCTAACTGTAACGATTCTATGATTCTACACAAAGACCTTTAAAACTTCCAGTCCAACCACTAACCACACACTGCCAAGCCCATCACTACACTAAACCATATCCCTCAGCATTTCATATCTACCACTCTACCACCTCCCTGGGCATAAACCTCTCAGTATGAAAGTTTGTCCTAATGTCCAATCTAGACCTCCCCTGGCACAACTTGAGCCCATTTCTTCATGTTTCATCATTTGTTACTGGAGAGAGGAGATTGACCCCCACCTCACTACAACTGCTCCAGCATCTCAATATCCTTCTTGTAGTGAGGAGCCCAAAACTGGACACAAGACTCAGGGTGTAGCCTCACCAGTGCCCAGTACACGGGGGGAAAATCACTTCCTTGGCCCTAATGGCCGCACTATTGCTGACACAAGCCAGAATGCCATGGGCCTTCTTGGCCACCTACGCACACTGCTGACACGTTCAGCTGCAGTCAAATTAGCACCCCCAGGTCCTTTTCCACATGACACATGCTTTATAGGGCAGAGCAGGTATCTCAATTTCTGCCAAAATTCTGTCTAATTTCACTTTTCCATAACAGGTATACAAACCAATGATGCTGCTGCTTGTGTTAATAGAAAATACCCTTAAATGGGCCTAGGTGTTATTCAGAATACAGTGGCCTTTGTTCGGTTTCAAAATCAATACTCGTGGCAAACCTGGAGTTCATTTCTTGCCTTTGTTCAGAGAAACTTTATATCTAGCTGGAAAATGTTTCTTGTTTTCATCAATAATATAAGCATTTCATTGTGAACTGGGCTTTGCTGTTCAACTTTCTATCACTATGTAGGCAATAATGAGCTCATAGGTGGCATCAGGAGATGGGATCTGTCTCTGCCTCTGCCCAAATGACTAAGCCCTCTTCCCTAAGGTCTCTTTCCACATTTTGTGATACAGTGTAGGGCAATATTCTTGATGGTATCTCAGACTTCTAGACCTTATTTTCATAACCATATTTTATTAAGTGATACTAGTATTTTGGTTTCCCTCTGACAAACAGAGAACAGGAGCTATTTTCCTTCACAGCTCCTCTCACCTAATCTAATCAAATCTTCATTGGTAACTTCTGTTCACTGATATTGCCGGGATTTTTTTTTAACTACTTGAGCTTAGTATCATCATAGATAAAATTGACACTCCTCTTGGCCTCTTGCTACATTCCATGAAAACAATCAGGGCTGCTTACAGCTCTAAATGTGAAGTGAGATAAGATAAATATAAATAAACCTTTCTCTTAAAATGCACATCAAGCAGTGAGACAGAATGAAAGCTCCAGTGCAGAGTGAGGAATAGGAATGGAAAGTAAACAGTATAGCACCTACAAATGATCATTTAAAAAAAAATACCTTAGTTGAAAAGCCAACTGTGTGGTTGGATTTGATTATCTTATAGATCTTTTCCACCCAAAATGATTCCATGAATCTATGCTCTCAGCTGCCTTTAAAAAGTGAATATCCCTAAAACCCAGCCACCTATCCAAGCCTATAGAACAGCCTGCCCAGCTCCTTTCTAGCTATGGCCATTCTTTGTTTTCACACTAATTTCAGACCAGAGTGATTAAATGGTTGGTTCATTCTCTGCTGCACTCATCTGAGGAAAATTCATCCAAGTTAAGAAGGCTTTGAGAAATTTTGCACACTGCCTAAATCTGGTTGCATTCTTAATGTTAATACGCTCAAACCCCATCCAAGGCTAATGTGCAAGATAAAAGACATCCTCTGTTACCCTGCACACATTACTCAGTACCTTCTCAAAATGTCCATCTGCTATGTATATGCTCCTGCTTAAAATTTAATTAAGTAATTGGCCCAATCTTGTGTAGGTAATTGCTCTGTGCCCAAAACTCCCTTTGCAGTCAAGGAGAGACCCATACAAAGAATAACTGCCTCAAGCTCTCAGGATCAATGTATTATGATAGTGGTATTATCAAAGGGGCCACCAGTCTTTATTTAGAAACCACAACCTTCGTATAATTTAAATACTTTCCTTTCTGGTCTCGGCTTGCTGATCCTTCTGATATAAACTGCACAGTAATAGGAGGACAGAGACAGAAGGGTCAGGGTACGTTATTACTGTTTTACTGAATTTATTGCAGGCCATGTAGCTCAGTGGCAATAGAGCATGGAGTGGCCTCAGGTCTGGAGAACTTGGTGTCCCACATAAGCAGGAATTCGATGACCCTCTACTTTAGCTGTCTTAGTGTCCAGAATGGATGGTCCTCAGAGAGAGATGGATGGCTTTGCTATTTTTAATTTGTTTTGATTTCAGGAGCCTGCTCATTGCAGGGCAATAAGCACTTGGTTTATAAGCAGAAAATGAGATTTCCATGAGTCTGAGGGAAATGTGATGCCATTTTGAAATGTTGTTAACAGCTTCAGACTTGGTGAAGAGAAAGGACTGAGCTAAGGTTCCTTTCCAGACTTGGTCCTCAGCCTCTGTTGTTTTGCAAGTGATGAAACTAGACAAACTTAAAGCAGCCTCAGGAGTCTGAGGCTTTCTGTTAGTATGTATCTGACAGAAAAGGGGAATCCAAATGGGCCAAGCATGTGCTTAGATATACTGGTGACCAGCTGGACTTCAACCAGAAAGTCTATTCATCAGCAGGACAAAGTAGCAGGTTGTTGTGCTGTCACAAAGCTCTGCAGGGCTTGTATGGCTCCAAAATGCTCCCCAATTGCAGTCCTTTTGTGAACATATCCAGCAGGAGGCAATACTGGGATTATAGTGTAAATGACTATAGATGCATCATGGCTGAAGGGAATCCTGTAAAAAACTCAGCTTCCTGTAAAAATCCCTGTTTTCTCAGTCACAACTGTGACCTTTCCTCCTTTTGTTCAATGAAACCAAATGTATAGCACGTTACATAAGAGAAGAGAAACAAAACACCCACAAACAAAAACCAATTCTAAATCTCAAGCTCTTCCTACATAAGGAAAAGCTCTAATCTCATTGCTACAGGATAATCTCTAGTGATAAGCAGATGTTACACAACTCAAATGCTCTTCCTTCCCATCATCCCTTATATCAACTGATTGCTATGGTTCGAAAGGGAGGACAGAAATATCTAAGGAACAAAGTTCACAGATCAAATCCTCCAGCTTATCTGGTTGAAAGCTTGTCCCCAGACTGGAGTTTTTTGAGTTCATTTCCAAAATAAACACCAAGCCTTCAGTGTGCCTTAATTCTCCTTGTGAGGCCTGAAGCTCTGCAACTGAAAAGCCCTGTGGAGATGCATTACACATGCTGTCATTCAACAGGGCGGGAGACACAGTTCAGCTTAAACATCTAGGAATTAATGGCTTTGCTTCTACTGCAGATTCTGCATACACTGTAAATAGCTCAGGTCGTTGTGAATGGACAATGCCACTAACAGACCCAGCACTTAAATAACTTGAATAAGCCTTAAATATCCAGCCTCACAGTACTCCGTCTGCTTTTGTCAGCTGGCATAAAGATCACACCTGCAATGTCAGGGACTTACATCATCATTTGCTGCACCAGAAAAACTGAACAAAGCTGTATTGTCAGTGAGTCCTAGGAGGTTAGATGGTCTCTGGGTTGGTGGAGCTAAAACACAACAATCAGTAATCAGTAGTACTGAAAGCAGTGTTAACATTACACCAAAGCTCTCTTTGATCACTCAAAACACAGGTACCAAGGTGGACTGAGTGTAGGGACTTCACACAGGTCCCTGCTGAGTCTCTTTCAGTGCAGGAACCAAAGATGATGTATCATTCTGCCACAACTCCTTTTCCTTTGCACCACTTGGTATCTTAGTACAATGATAGCAAGACAAGTTTCAAAGCAGAACAAAGGAAAGACAGTTGAGGGGTGGGCAAACCAGCCCAGTGTCAGAGAACCCACCTCCAATCCTTTTCCTACTACAAGCTGCTCATGTGATGGCAGGGAAGATGATTTGTCCTGTGATTGTTGTTTCCACCTGTAAGCTTGTACTGATTCCTCTTCTGAAACAAAACTAATCTTTTAGGTGTTAAATATTCTAGAGAGTATCAGTAACTCAGCAACAGGTGAAATGGGTTTATATTAGTTCCCAAAATTGGTTCAATACCAAATAATGTTCAGAAAACAGAGCTTTACAGATAGCAGTGCCTGTTGAATAAGCAAATCCCTTGAAAATTATGTCACAGTATCACAGAATTGTAAGAGCTGGAAGGGACCTCAAAAGATCATCCAGTTCAACCTCAAGTAATACATGCCTGCAACACTTCTCTTAGTGCCCTTTCAATTTCTTTACATTCTGTAGGACTTTGCAGATCCTTGGTACAAGTTCTGCTTCACAGAGGTCTTGTTTTCATTACAGGTTTTATTTTGTAGATGAGAGAAGGTTTTGGACATGAGTTAGCTTTTACTATCATTGACCTAAAGGAATGTTTTGTGAAAACATATATCAAATGTGTTCATAAAGCTTGGGGGAATCTTAAGAGGTGTTACACCATTTCATACAATTTGACACACTCTCTTTGCTAATGTTGTTATTGCCATAACAGCTCCTCCCTGAATACATAAGACCAGTCTGAGTTCTAGGAAACCTACAGCAGACTTGTCTTTGCTGGCACAAACAATGTGCAAATCATGGAGCCTCCAGACTTCTCTCATGACTGCCAAACTTTACCAAACAACCTAAATCTTGGGAAGCTTCTTGCAGGGAATTGTGTGATACTGCAGAAAAGAAAGGAAGGCACAGATGTCTAGTCCCGTGCTTCTTATTGGTACTCTGTGATGACCAGACAGTCATGTAAAGAAACTGTTCCAACTTCCACATCTAAATAGGGACTTTGTTCCTTGTTTAGACTGAGACAAAGATTTGTAAAAAATGAACAACTAGTATTAGACTTCTAAATCCCTTCCAGCCACTTCTAGTCTATGATTCTATGAGCTGATTTTCAAGAGCAACGCTGGCTTTGTACTTCTTAAATTAAGCCAATTTATTTAAAGATCTAAATCATAATTGGAGATTCTAGATTCAGCTTCAAAACCCTTAGCCTCAACGGTCAGAATAAGGGTATTGATTTCCCAAAGCCCTGAGCAGCTGCAAATCCCAGCCATTTCAAACAAATTGTGTGAGAAGCAAAGGTCTGCATCTGCAGTTGAAGCCATGCAGACCAGGGGCTCTGTGTATATGTGTGTGTGCGTGTGTGTGTGTGTGTGTGGCATTTTAGTACCAGTGGTGTGAGGCCAAAATGAAAAGTGCAATATCCCCTGCTATCTCCCAGCTCCTGCTTATGTTACATGCCCACAAAGATAGCAGCATGAGCAGAACTTGCAGAGACAAAGAGATTGAGCTCTTCCGTTGCCAGTTTTTCTTAATTTAGAGCTTGGCACTGTAGAATCCAGAGAGATGAAGTTATGTGCTACAGTGGAAGCTCATGTCTAGGAATTAATTTGGTACCCTGCACTCTCCTACTGATAACAGAGGCCAGCACCTTGGAGGCAGTGAAAGCAACTCTGCAATCATTCAATCTGCCTCTTCCCTGGATGCCACTCATCCATTGCACTCAGAAATACCCAGGGAGACAAGCACCTTTTCTCATCTCTCCCCTGCAATATTTCATTCATAACAGAAGAATGAGCATCCCTGTCTTCTGAAAAGGAGGTGTCAGCAGTGCCATTATCTTTTCTGAAAAAAAAAAAAAAACATATAGGCCAGGAAATTCACTTCTTAGAAAAGAGACCCTGAAGCTCCCATATCCCGCCTCTCCACAGCACTGTGGGGTCATTACTCCTGCCAGAATGGTTCCATTTTGTTTTGTTAGACCAATTAAGCCAGAAGTGAAAAATTGTCACGGCTACACAGGCTGGCAGTAAGGGCACCTCTAAGGTGCTTTTTGATGAGGACAATTTAATATAAAGAGGCTTCAGTACTGAAGTCATCCTGAATATCCAGGTACAGCTCCTCTCTTGCTTTCTTACCCCTTGCTATAATACGTTTTCATCACCACAGCTCCAACAGGAGTTTGAGATTGTTTCTAGCTCTGGCTTGCCTCATGTTTTAGACAGGGCATACTTGCTTCAGCTGTAGCCTCAAAGACTGGAGGATTCCCTATAATAGGAAAGGCTTTGGGAAGCTAATTGTGAGCTATTTAAACAGTGTGCACAATGGAAAAGAGTCAGCTCTGCTCTCCTCAGCTGTTAAGAGTACATTCTGAGCTGGATGTCTTGGACAGCCTCAACAGGAATGGAGAAAGACCAGTTCATGCTCTCTGAAAACAGGTACTTCAGAAAGTACCTCAGGTAGTGGGGTGACTTGTCTTCCAGGAGATCCCATCCCACTTCAATGACTGTGACTCCAGTGGCTGAAGGTAAAGGAGGGAAACTCAGACTGGAGAGCCAGCAGTGCATTGGAGCCTGCAAAGGAGATTCCATCTCTTTAATGGCTGGGATGAACCCTCAATATTTGTTCTACCCTTTGTGATAATTTTCTTACCCACATTCTATCTCTATTACTCCCTTCATACTGTCACTACACAAATACAATTTTGAAATGTTCTTATTAAGCTGTAGGCAGCATATAGTGTTATACCAGTATTGATGTTAAAGCAGAATTACCTATTAGTCCTGTTAATCCATGGATGCTTTGACAGCAGGGGTATTACAAATGAAGCTCCTTTGTGAAAAATGATTAAACAGGACCTGAAAGTCCACAGCTTTCCCATTCCCTCAAAACTTCACTTCCTTGCTGAATGTTGTAGCATTTGAGGCTAGAAAAGTCAGTGACAGCCCATCCTCTCATCCACTAATGACATGGATGTTGTAAGATTTTGATGTTACTTCTTTTATCCTCAAGCCCATTATCTCACTCTTCTCCCTTTTGCTCTTCAAACAGAGGCAGCTTTACAGAGCAGTTCAGTGGGCAGGCAGGGGATGTAGGAACTGCTACCGCTTTTTCTGTGGACTTGTTCCACAGCCATAGACAAGTCAATGAACATCTCTGTGCCTTGAAGTCATACCTCACAAGAGTCTGTAAAATCTATTGTGCTGCTTGAGAAAAACCCTAGAACCTCCAACCTAAATTCATCCCTGGCTTCAACAGGTCATTCCATTCTGCCCAGTGGTCCTGAAGTTGTGCAGTGGTATTCAGTGCCTATACTCTGCTCTGAGAAGGGCTACATTTCAATGACACATGGATCCTTGCACCATTTGGAGAGGGCTGTAGGACCTTCCAGATGGTGGGCAGAATACATTCATCTGTGGCATGAAAATTTAATTCACATGAAGGTAATAAATTGTTTATGTATAAAATAGGCAGCACTAATACATTAGCATTCAGGGCTGGATCACACGAGGATACAGGCACACACAGCTCACAGTGAACTCAGCTTTTTGGCTGTAATAACAAGAACCAACTGAACAGAATTATTAAGTGCAGATACTCTGTATTTGGATAGAATATGCCAGTACACTAGCTACTGCACTGTTAAAACAGCCCACCCCTCTCTGTAGTAAATTTAACTCAATCTTAAGAAACTAGCCATGATTTTAGAGAGAAAAACCATAATAACAGAGAGCATGTAACAGCATGGGCTTGCTGCTACATTTGCATTGACGTCAGAGCAAACAAGATTAAATGAAGGCAAGCACAGCTACAGAAATGTGACCTTAAACACAGCCCCAGAGTTGCAGATATTGCCAAAATCTTAGCTGTAACTCCACCTGGTTTGCTGACGTAGCTCCAGAGATAATGTCTTCAAGAAGCAGAAGAAGATCCTTGTGGCAGCTGTCACAGTGAGAGTTTTGCTCACTTTTGAGCAAAGGCCATATTGCCACAGAGAGGAATCAGGATGGGGCAGAAGGGATCCAGCTGGCACAGTCCTCCACAAGGAACCGTTGAGACTGGCAGAATTTGCAGCAGCCTCTTTGCTGATATAAGCTCTGCTGAGGCTTCTTTGGTCTCTGCCTAGTCCAGGATTAGAGAAAGGATGAAAAAAGACTTGATCTCATTTTCCCAGTCACTCACTCGCCTTCCCTTTACCCGGTGTAACCTTGACACTTTTGAGATGAGGTCTTGGAAAGCTCGTGTCACATAGAGAGCCAGGCTGCTGGGAACAATGCTTAATGGCACCTTCAAAAAGCTAAGAGCAATTGCAGCTAAAAATCTGTTACCATAGGAGCAAAACCCATTCAAGTCTACCCATTCAAATAAAGCATGATTACATGGTGACATTGCCAAAATCTGCACCACTCTTCAGGGAACAAAAAATGGAAAAAATAGCCACAACCAAGAATAAAAATGTCTCTGGCAAGATAACATCCCTTCAGAGAAACTAAGCAGAGAGATCCCAGTCTTCCCAGGCACTGGGACTTTAAACAAAAGTGTTTCTTTTGGCTAAAAGTGTGGGATTACCTGTTGTACATCATTTAAACCTCTCAATGTTTTAATGCTTTCGCTGGATCTCACTGCTCTCGTCCTTGTTCACTTTGTATTTACTATAAAACAGATTCCACTCAGGATCTACAGGGTACAGCACCTTTCTAAGGAGTCAAATGGAATCAACCAGAAAAGCAATTTTGAACTGATTTTCCTATTTGGATTTCCTATTTCCTCTTCCTTCATGTGTCTGTACGGAGGAGTTGTTTAGGAATGGTGAAAGCATACTGGGAGAGCTGTGGCACACTGTAATACCTTCTCCAAAGAATTTGTCCCAGATGAAGAAAACTGGAGATAGTTTATCCATGGACTACTGAGAACTAAATTGTTACCCCATTTCTTCCTTGCAGCATCTCTGTCTAGCTACAGACAGCAGCTCAGAGTCCATAACTACAACCAGGTAGGGTCCTTGGCCAGGGTTCAGGGGGAGAGGTGTAATAACAAAATGTAACCAAATAACTGCATTACACTCAGGGCTCCAACTAGATGCTCCCGTTACACTCACAGTACCAGGCCAAGCAGTGTGCTATGATGCTCTAATAACCCTTTAAAAATTTGAGCCTTGTGGCATATAGATTTAGAGGTTTATTGCCTTTCTGGTCTTGTTTCAGGCTTAACATTCAGATCGTGTTTTTGGGAGGGGCAAGAGCTTTTGAGAAGCTCTTGTATCACTTTCTAATCCCAGCATGGTGAAAAGTGTTTTTTTTATGGGTGCAAAGAGTTATGAAGAGATATTTGGCTTTGAATGTGGTGGATTTGAAAAAAAAAAACAGCATATCTCTACTCAAATTGCACCAAGCAATTTTCCTTCATCCTTAAGAAGCCAGAGAGCTGAGCTGAATTACACTACCTAGCTTATTACTAAAAGACCATTGAAGATCTTCTGGATCCTTCACTGCTTTTCTTCTGTTCTCTCTTTGACAGGTAAGACTCAAATACTGTTGTGTTAATTGCAACACATCCTGTTTTGAAGTCGCAGAGTAAGCATCTCACACAGAACTTGCTGCTCCTGGCCACATGGATCACTGCTGGTGTCCTGGAGACACTTAATGTACCATTGAATGTCTGGACAGCAGCAGTTTTAATTTCTTCTGAACAATGAGGTGTGAGATCTTAGTACTTGTGACTTGTGCCTTTGAGCATTTTCTAGTCCATCAGTCAAGAGCTGCTTTTTTTGATTTAACACTTAGTGGCTGACTTTACTTAACCTGGAAATATAAATAGACTCTTGCTTCACTCTGACTCTTTGCTCAACTCCTGGGGACAAAGACAACCAATTTTAAACCAGACAAAAACTCATTGCAACTGCAGCACTGGCTCCACTCCTTATCTCGTGACTTACAAGGAACCACATAGAGTTATTGGAATAAGGAGCAATTCTTCCACCAAGCCAGGGAGCATCTAATTTTCCATGTATTAGTGTCATTCCACTGACTCTAACAATGAATAGTACCTCCTTACGTGCAGATGCCCCCATCAATCCAAGTATACAGACAAGAGTGGGAGCCACTCATTTCTTTGTGGGTTTTCTGAATTCAGTCCTGCCAGCTCCTTAGGAGGTCTCTGTTTATTTTTCTCTTACTTGTTACCATTGCTTTGCACTCAGGAGTTTGGAAAGACAGTAAAATAGGTTCTCTCCTGAGAGTGAAACACATTTCACTGCAAAGAACAAACAAAGCCTGGAAAAATAGCTGTTTTCCAGCACAATACCAGGACTAAGTCAGCCTCATGTTTCTCCATGTAAGTTCCTCTCCCTTAAATTCACAAAAGCCTCTTCTGCTTCATGAGCAGCTGAGCATGGAGGCAATTCCAGTTCTTCTGTAGAGCACAGACTAAAGCTAGAGCTGACAGTCTTCTCCAGTATGGTCCGTACTGCCAGTCAGATTCATTATATTATCCACGTGTTTTGGACACCTCCCTAATGAGTTATTGTTGTTCTGCCCTCACGACTGTCACTGCAGCCAGAAATTTGCCTCATGGTGGGAAACTTTTAATTCTCTTGGATATGTGTTAAAACTAAACCAACAAGGAAGTTGTTCTGTCACTGGAAGTTGGATGTATATGTTTGCAACACAGAGCTACACCCTGGGAAGTCACTCTACCTCCTAGAAGGCCTTGGTTCAGCACCTTTTACAGTCAAGGATGATCCTGCTCTTCATTTCAAGAGTCAGAATCCAGATGTGGGATTTTCCAGATTGCATGCAGTCTTTACACAATTTTCTGGGTGACTAAAGAACAAAGAAGTATTCCACCCACATCCCTCTTGGGCATTATGTATGTCCCTTAGCTGAGGATCCAGTGGAAACACCTACTCACGTGGGTCACTACAAACACGCAAACAGTCCAATCAATCTTCCTTACAAGTGGAGAAGGGTGACTATGAAACCTATGCCATTTTGAATTCCATGCAAGGCTTCAAATTCAACTGTCAGTAGAATCTTGCCTCCTCCTGAACTTTTAGAGAAACACCAGGTTGTCCTGGTTAATAGAATTGTGTGCTCATTAGTTTCAGTAGGATGAACCTTTTCTCTGTGTTAAAAGTGTCTGTGTCTATATCAACAGTTTTACATTGGGCATAAAGAAGTCACCAATGAGAGCACTGTCTCCCAGAGAACACAGACTACTCAGGGGCTTGCTCTTAGCTCCTCTCAGCACCTTAGCTTGCTCTTAGCTCTCAGACCTTCTGTCCACCTCCACAAAACTGTGACTCTCCTTGGCCTCAGCCACCACAATTTCTGCTCCTGGTGCCTCCAATTCACTTGTGAAAGAGAACATTTCTCCCTATAAAACTTGGAACGATTTTGGGGCTTGTTTCCTCTGATGATAGGTACAGTACCTTAGCCATGTGATTGACATGTCTTGACACGTCTTGACACACACACACACATCTTCTGTGTCCCCATATTGCTTATTCCAACTCAGCAGCCTACTTATCTTGTTAGAGTACTTTAAAAGGCAAATCCTATCAGAGCATAATAGGAAGGGAAGTTAAAGCTATTATTAGTACATAGCACTTTGCTAACAGGTCAGAGGACAGAAGGGAAGCTCTCTTATCATCTTCAGATATATTTGCTTTTCTTTCTCATAGTCTTGAATAATAATTGATTATCAGCTCCTTAGGATGGATTTAATTACTCTCAATGTACCCAATACATAACCTAGAAAGGCAAACCCGGGTATCGCAGGGCATTGACTTAGGAGGAGTGGTGGCTGCTTGTTTCCCATTTCTAGGCACATCTTTAGGGAAAAAGGGTCCACACTCAATGTAGTCATGTGCTGGCTGTCATTCCTGACAATTTTGTTTCTGGTGGAAAAAAAACAGAGCCATGGAGAAAACTAGAGTGAGTCAGGAAGGCACATGATATCTCTAAAAAGGAGGCCTCACTGAAACAAGTCTCTTTTTTCCTAACAATATCCTTTGATCAAACAGCAGAGAGTCCTATTTCTGTTTTCTGTCTCCTCCATGACCCTATACTGGTTGGGTTCCTCACCTGAGAAGCTGTATGTCGTAGTGAGAGGGAGATATTTTTAACATTGTTGCTGTCCATCAGTAATTGGCCAGGCCTGGGTCAGGTGCAGGGTCTAGCTTAAAACTGCCTGGCCCTAACCCTGTCAGCTACAGGGGAAGCTTCTGGCAACTCTCTTTGTTTAAACAAGCCACTCCTTTAGCCCCTTGCTACTGAAAAACCTGGCCCAGGCCAAAACCACTACAACTACCTTGATAATCTGTCTCCTTGAAGGGTCTGTACTATTACTGATTTTCCGTCCTGCCCAACATACCACACTGTCTATACATCTCATTTGGCACCTGGATGGTATGTGTGTTGCTGGTTTGATTTCATAGTTAGTACCATATGTGCCATGTTATTCTTAGTTAAGCACCTGGTCAGAGTTGCTTTTAAGCATGTCCTTCCCAGGAAGGATTGGAGCAAAGGTGAAGGGATTTGAGGAAAACAGAGACGGTTATGATAATCATTCAAGATGATCTTTAGCCATTTCAGAGCAATGAACAACACCTCATGCAATGGAGGTGTATATAAACTGTATACTAAACACACAGGGATTTTAGCTCCTCTTGCCATATCTGAACAAAGTTGTGCTTAACCCACAGTTATTTGTTTTAAATAATGACAAATCAAGTCCTTTTGGTCAAAGACATTTGGTCCAGTCCCTCATGGTAGATTAGAATAAAATTGGAGATAATTAGCAAGGTCTTAGCTCCTAATCTCCATGTGTTCAGACTCAGAAGTAAAAGCAAACTTAACCTGTCTTGATAGTTTCCATATTGAAAAGGAACTCAATAAATGTCTCTTAAGGTTATCATCAATTTATCATCTCATAAAAATAGTGCACTGATTGGAAAGTGAGTGAGTAGATGGGGTAGGTGATGGGAGAGTAGTTCTTGTCTAATGGTCTCTTAGTTCTGTCATATTGTGAGCAAACCATCCCAAAACCTTGTCAATAGGACAAGGGGTAACGGGATGAAGCTGGAACACAAAAAGTTCCATTTAAATATAAGGAGAATCTATTTCACTGTTGAGGTGAGGGAGCCCTGGCACAGGCTGCCCAGGGATGGTGTGGAGGCTCCTTCCTTGGAGGTCTTCAAGACCTGACTGGACATGTTCCTGTGTGACCTGATCTAGGTGTAGCTGCTTCTGCAGAGGAGGTGGACTACAAGATCTCTAGAGGTCCCTTCTAACCCCACCATTCAGTAAAGCTGTAGAACAGCCAGTGTACCCTGGACTCATCTAAGAAATCACATGCTACACAACACACTTGCAACACCACCGAGCACCTGCACAGACATACAGGGTTCCTTTCACAGCACGATCATGGAGAGTTTCTATATTCTCATGAGCTATGGAGGATTCTGTGGTTTGCATCATTTAGGTGGAAAACAAGCCCTGGGCCTTGTGATACACTCAGATTCACTCTCAGCATTGTACCATCGACTAGCTCTGCTGAAACCAGAAAAGAAATGCCAGTTCTTTCTTCCTTTCTCCAACTGGCATCTGAAATACTTTCCTCATTTGGAAAACTACCCAGGAGGACCTCAAGCTTACAAATTCCCTCCATACCATACCCTTCTTGTGGGATTTCCCCTGTTAGTTGTCTTTTCATGTTGTGGAAATAAGACCAGCATTCTCATCTGCTTCACATTAGTTTTCTTATTCAGTTCTTGGATCTTTGAGATCTCCTTAAGGAAATTAGGCAAATCAGGCTTAACATTCTCCTGAAACCTTTCCCCAGTAGTGAAAAGCTGATGGTGGATCTTATTAGTAGCTTGGCTTTAGAGTTACTTATGTGAAGGGATAAGGCAGCCTGTTTTAGTAGTAACAAGTTTCTAATCTATCAGAAGACACTGGAGATTTAAATAGAGAAGACAAATACATTCTGAAAAGCTATAAACATGATTTACTTATAGAGAAAAAAACCTTAAAAAAAGGAAGTAGGAGAGGATACAGAAAAGTTGTACTTCTATAACTTTTCTAAGATACATAGATTTCAGTAGAGGTCTCTTGCTTTTTGCAGCCCTCCTAGAGGACTGAATAGGAAGACTACACCTTGCTGAGGGTGTAATGAAGTTGGGAGGAAATACTTCCCTTTCATTCGCAGCTACAGGCCTCTTCCTTAAAAGCTTTAGAGAAAGATGCCAAAGACTGAACAACTATATTGCATAATAGGAGGCAGTCCCTGTAGGTGAAGAAATTTGTAGAGCCTAGTCATTCAGTTTCCAGCTGTGCCAAATTGTCACCCTGCAAGTAATAACGGGAAGAATTGAGATTGCAAGCTTATCTGGCACCTTTTGCCATCATTAGTTTCAAATTTCACATGCTCCAAAGATCATTGGCTCCTGTTTACAACCCCTGTTAAATATCCTGAAATACATCTTCTGCAGAAAACTGTTCTGTTTTAGCCATTCTTTTAAACAGATGCTTCCACGAGGAGGGATTTTCAACAATTTTTGCTGTACAGTTCATTGTTTCTAATCTCTCCTTTGCCATTTCTATTGCAATCAAGTGCCTGTGCAATGCCCCAGCTAGAAAATGCCTCTTTTTTTATTTCTCAAGTTCAGTCTTATTACTTATTAACAACCTTATTTTGTCCGTGGTCTGCACTGATCTCTCTTATCAGCTCTGGCTCCTGCTCTGTTCTCTGCTTTCTCAGTAATGGTAAAAAGGTTAAAATATCCAGGTAGAATTTCAAAAGTGAACATTTCAAAGGTAAAAATCTCCATCCACCTTCCCAAGCAAGAATCCTGTGCAATCCATACAAAGCCCATCCCTTCCACACTTACCAGCAGGCCTGGCAGCTCTTGCTTTTCTCTTTGTTTTATCATTCGCAAGAAGTGTCCCTTCCTTCTATTTACTCTGCACTATTCAAGCTTCTATGGCAGGGTATGCAAAGACCAGGTGCCTGGCTTTGCTCAGCAAGACTGAAAGGCTTAGAAATCTTACAGAGAGATAAGAAGTGGGAGATTAGAGTTAGCATTGCTGCAGTCACTTAGGGTCTGAACAGTTTCTGTATGCCAAAAAAAAAGGCAAATGTGAATGTGTTGTATTCTTGCATCTTTAAAGAGAGCACTACTCTTACTTTAAGTGCCCAACTTTAAAGAATCTCTTCCCTCTACTTATCTTTCACATTCACCTTTTTCATCCTTTCATTCTTTTTCCTTTTATTCTGTGCTCTACTTTCCCTTTACCTTCTCTTTCCTCTCTTTTATACTGGGTAATGTGATCCCAAAATCCTCAAGTCTTGCCTGTCCTGCAATTAAAGTGTTGATTCCTACATAATGGCCCCCCCCACATTTGTGTTTCAGTATCTAAGCAGAAATTGCCTGATTTTTCAGTCAGATCAGTGATGCAGTTTCTGAGTATATTTGGTTTCTGAAAGCCCAGATATTTCTGTTATATCCAAATTCCAGTGAATGATGAGGCGCATAAGCCCAAGGAAGGCTAGTAACCTACAGTGAGGTATGTGAGGTATTTCAAGCTTTCAGTGTTACCCTGTCAGACCCCAGACTATTTACATTCATTGCAGAGTAGAGGAACCTTCATAAAGTCATGCTGAAAGTGCAGCAAGTTTTAGGTCAATCTCGTTAGACACTTGTTAGACAGTCCTAACCCTGGTCCCAGCTTTGTGCCAAAAGGGAACAAGGCAAAGTGACTGAGCAATGAAAGCTAAAAGATAGCATAGCATAACCCACCAGATCTGGGAGATGACAGCAATGCAGTCATCTTAAGTCATGGCTTAAGTTGGTTGAATTAACTGAGATGTAGCAGGGAGAATGAACTTTGTGGCCAACCATTAAACAGGAGGAGCGTTGGATATCTTGGAGGTGAGAAGTGAAAAGACAACAGATTTATACCATGTCTGCACTGTGATACCACAACTGCTGTGTCTAGGGACAGCAACATCCTAGTACTTGGCTTCCTCCAGCTGCATCCTAAGAGCTCTGTGTCCCTGCCAGCAGTCCTTACAGAAGCACCAATTGAAGGCATGACATGGGAATCCCTTTTGTTATCTGACAGCACCACCATAGCAAGATGAGCATCTGAGTTTAGGTTTGTTCCTTCCAACAAGTTCTTAAACCAGCAATAGCTTGCTGTATTGTTTGGCTGTATCTATTTGGTGCTGCTCAACTACCCTGCAGTGTCACTACCCTGCCAAGCTCTTCTGTATTGTCCTCTTCCTGTGCTCTGCCACCTCCAGGTTTTGTTGTCCCATAACATGGTGAGGTCATCAGAATTCCATGGATCTTCTGACAGTGCATAGACACTTTGATCTGTGCTTTCTCACACCCATGAGTGTTTTTTTTAAAAGAAAAGCCTGATTTACAGACTTTTTCTTTTTTTTTTTTTCCCAAATTTTTTTTGTCTGGAGAAGATGCAGATGTTTCCCATTTGGCCAATGCTTGCCTATATCCACTGGCAGATGCTTAGCAATGTCAGTGCTTATTTGCAGCCCCTCATCAGATGAATGTCATGTTTGCAGCAATGTTGTCTCTGATTGTTTTCTAAGCCATTCTATTGTGGCAAGCAAACCTGTTAACAATATTTGTCAACCCATGGCTATGCTGTAGCCATAGAGTGGTTCCTCAGCCTGTTTGGTTTTCATTTGTCTTGAAGACGTAGGGGATTTAGGCTTTTATCAGGACCAAGAGGAATAGATCAGCTGGGTTCCAGGCATACAGCAAGGAAACATGAGAACATCAGAAACATTCTGGAATGTAATGAGGTTAAATCTATACAAATACATTAATAATGCTTGGGTACATTCTTTTATACTAAAGTTAGCATGCATGGTACACCTCATGTCTGTGATAATAAAGTATAATAGCCTGCAAGAGAGGATGATTGCATTCAAACTGGCTCCCCTGCATGGTACCTAGCAAGTACTAAGTGTCAGCCTGTGCCCAGGAATCATTTGGGAGGACGTTGATTGTCATGAGCCAAAAGCATGTCAGGGAGCCTTCCAGCACTTCAGCAGCACAGACACTTCAGTGTCAGTGCATCAAAATATTCCCTGATATGGTTGGATTGACTAGAACGAGAGGCATCCTCAGAGGGGATGGAGACAGAAATTAGTCAGCACAGACGAAGCTTACAGCAGTGCTGAGTTTGAAAAGATAAAGATTACAGGTCTGTGCTATTCAAAGTGGGATCTGCCCAGTATGGATTGCTGATCATGACAGGGTTGTACAAGGAGAGAATTCAGTTATGCAAACAAAGATGATGGCTGGTGTCACTGAGGAAACCAGTGCCCTCTCTCTTCTAGTTTGAAGAGTTGGTGATCTTAATCTGCTAAGAGTTGATTGTTTTTGTAGGGGAGTGTTTTGGAAGGAGATAAATGAATATTACCTGTTTTCCCTCTATGCTATTTATTCTGAAAGGTCAGCCATCTGCCTTGTAAGTAAATAGAGGATATATCATAATTCCTACTATGGCACCCACATTTCCCATCTATCACTGGGTAGCAAGATTGCTCTGCCATAGGGTGAAAGCCAGGAGAGCTGCAAGTACCTCTGAGTAGCAGCAGATAATCATTGACTTTCAGCAATAATCATGAGGAACCACATCCATCCAAACAATGTGGGACAGTGCAGACAGGTCCCTTAATGTTCCTCAAATTATGTGTCTGCTTAGGAACTTGTATAACTGCACTGTTCCCTCTGTCTGCACATTAGTATGGGGAAATCCAGACGGATGATGCTGTTGTTCTTACACATTGTATAGCATAAAACAGGAATGGAAATTTCACACAAGGATCAGTTCCTAAGGCCAACTTCAATCAGTTCACATACTGCAGGATGAAGAGCAAGAGCAGTTCCAGACTCTAAATGTGGAGCTGCTGGCTCATGCAGCATCAGTGCTTGCAAGCCCAGACCTTCCTGTGGTCAAGCTGGCCACCAGGATTTCCCAAAAGCTCCTGGGCACTATTGTGCTGGGCACAGTCTAAATACCATTGAAAAACAGCCCCTCAGATATTTACAGCCTTTGTAGATAATGCAGAGACTGGAGGAGGACAGAGGCAGTAGAGGAGAAGTGATCTATTCCAGTCACAACAGGAGGTTAATCACAGCCATTTGGGCAGACCAGCTGATGCTGCCTTCCAGCTCTCTAGATGTTATGGACTGTGTGTTTCTAACTCTTTGGTCTCTGCTTCTTTTTTAGCTTGGTTGATCTGGCAGGTTCCTATTAGCCTTGGGAAGCACAATCCTGGACCAGCCTTAACTCTAAAGAGGAATCCATGCTCCTGAAGGCTCCTAGGGCTTCACCTTCCCAGAAGGAACACATCTTCCTACACTGTAAGGCAGGTCTTAACTTTCCTAAGCAGGATAGATCCTTCCAGACAGTGATGGTTAATAGCTGGAAAGATTCCTTAATCCCACTGTTACTCTAAAAAAATACATAAAACCAGAAAATATGACTTTTCCAGAAATAAAAGAATACTCCATTTGGTTGTTAACTTGATGACTTAAGGGCAGCACTACAGAAACTGGTTGCTTAAAAGAGAGAATTAGCTCTCTGCGGCAGGACTTTATTGTGCCAGGATCCTTTCCACAGATCAGACAGTCCACAGGACAAGCCCTTCAACCTCTGTGAAAATGGGCTATTGATTTATATCTTTTTTTTTTTTTTAATTTAAAAGCCTGTCCTTTTCTATCCCTGACTTTTGCTGTTGTTCATCTGAAGTCAACTGAGTTGCACCAAAGTGATATGTGCTTAACAGTTTGGCAGGGAATGGCTGCGGCTGAGAGTTTTCAGCATCAAAAAAACAGAAATGGAAATGCCCAAGCAACTGTTTTAATCAATTGTTCTTTCTAATGGGGTGAAGTAAGTCAACATTATGTATTAATGTTTAAAAACCTCCTAAATCAGAACGTGGAGTGGAGTTACTGGATTGGGAGTCAAAAGTCAATACATCTCAATATCTTCCCAGACCGTTTTGGAACTCAGCTCCTGTGTATTCACAGGAATCTTTTCTAAATGCAAACTGAAAAAGATCTGAAGAGTATCACAACTATCTAAATGGTGGGCATCAGGAGGTTGGGGCATCTCTTTTTATGATGGTAACTAGGAACAGGACAAAGGGTAATGGGATGAAGCTGGAACAGAATAAGTTCCATTTAAACATAAGAAAAACCTATTTCAGTATTGAGGTGAGGGAGCCCTGGCCCAGGCTGCCCAGGGAGGGTGTGGAGGCTCCTTCCGTGGAGGTCTTCAATACCCATCTGGACATGTTCCTGTGTGACCTGATCTAGGTGAACCTGCTTTTGCAGAGGGGATGGACTACATGATCTCATGAGGTCCCTTCCAACCTCACCATTCTGTGATTCTACGATTCTATAATTGTAGTCAACATCATTGAGGTAGTGCATAGGCTTATTGAAGAATCTGCCTGCCTCCTTTCAGGTGCTTCCAAAACATCAGCAGTAGATGACTTCCCTGTCCTGGAAAAATACACACTCTCTTGTACTCCCTTGTGTGCACATACACAGAACCATGCTTATGGCCTTTGTGTCAATGCTCTGTCCTGTCTTTCCACCTGCCTTTGTATACAAAATATTCAGAAATTGTCTCAGGCACAATTCGATGTGGCTCTGGATAGATTATATGGAAAAACCCCAAGGCTTTTGCAAGAGAAGTTAACAAGAAAAAAGGAGGATTTACGATTTTCAAAAGAGAAAAAAATATATACACTCTAGTTCTAAAGTATATGAGAGGTATAAAGGAATAGCAAAATTACATTGAAGACTGAAATACAATGGAGATGGAGGGTAATCAGCTTGAGTTGCTTTCATATAATAAAGCAAAATCATGCATAATTTTCAGAAGCACCTTCAGATCTCCCTGCCTTCAGACAACGTCCCTTATGTTAGCAGAGGCTCAGGAGAGCAGATGCGTTCTGGTTTCCGCCTTCCTTTTGCATCATTGTAGGCATCAGTGACAAATCTGATCAAAGTCTTCTGTTCTCATGAATTTCAGCTGCATCTGTTGTACACAAATGGCAAATCAGTTACTATCTGTAGAAAAGAAGGTGAGGTGACCTCTTACACCTCTATATAATAATTAAGGTAACAATAGTGATATATGCAACAATTTCTGAGTCCAGGCCAGTTGTTTGTGTGGGGTTTGTGTTCATTAACTGCTTGCACAACAAAGGCAAGCTAATTCTGTTCCTTTTCTAAATTTTGGCTGTTGCTGCAGCCAAAAGCTTAAGAATATCTGAAGAAGAAAAGTGGAGCCAAGTGCATTCTCCTTTGTTAATGTTCATACTTTTATGGTAGATAATAAACTAGACAAGAAGGTCACCAGAAATATCAACTGTATGTCCCTACAGGTAAACTTTTTCTGGCAAAGACTGGAAGCAATATATCCCCATTCCCCAGAACAGACAGATAAGATTTAATCTCACATATAGTCTCTCTCCAGACCACTATTTAGCTCATAAGTCTCATGCACGAGGCCCAGTGAACTGGAAAAGCAGGAACCAGAATGTTAATTGGTGCTTCTTACAGATTTATGATGGACTTGTAAGGTGTCACACTCCAAATCTTGCTGTGGGCAAGAAAGGAGCATTCCTCACATAGACCTAGAGCTATGTGAAACTATTGTTAGTCTGGTTAAAGTTTTTGTAATCTAATAGTCCAAATGGCAGTTCAGTCATAAAATCATAGTGCATAATCCAAACCAATGGAGAAGTCTCAATGATGCTGTTAAAGTGGTTATTGAAGAAAAAACAAAACAAAATAAAACAACCACTCAGCTTTCCAATATCTACCTTGTTTTCAATCCTGTGCTCATTCTTCCAGTGCCTGTCTGCTTCCTGTAGTTGACTATTACATCCTTACTCAGGAAGACTGAGAGGAGCGTTGTGACATGTCAGCACTATGCTGAGATGTCTGCCATAAGTAGGATAATACTGGTGGTGGAGCTTTCCTCATCCTCTGTTTTGGGAGGCATCTGAAGTTGATGCTGATGCTTCGCTGTTCCTCCGTTTTGGGTCTGCTGGGATTTGTTTTTATACATTTTCCTAACAAGTTATTTCATTTGATTATGCTCATTACTGATTTTTTCTCTTGTTGTCTCCAAAGCTAGTTTTACCAGAGCAACACAGGGCTGCATTTCTGCAGTGGCCACTGCTTGATGCTTAAGATTTGTGTTTACAGTCTGGGACCTCTGGTATCATCCTATATCTGTACTTTTCCACACTACATTTTATGTTGAACTCACAGCCTGTTCCATGTACACCTTAACTCCTTGTTACCACCATAAACTGAAGCTGATCTGAAACAGACATAGGCTGTGGTTACCTGATTGTTAGACAGTTGTTATCTTCAAAAAAGAATCTGTTCAGCCTAGGCAGGCTGAGCCAAGTCACTATTCTAGACTGACTAAACTTGGACTGTCAGGTCAACACAAAGCCTTCTCTTAAACTTGTAATAGCAGAAATCATAGTTACTGAGCTTCAAACCCTCTCTGCTATATGTATATCAATGCTATATGTATGCTGTATGTATGTCAAGACTTCAGTCCCAAATCCCTCTCAGATGGCTCTAGGAAGGGGCTCTTCTTGAGACATTGCCACTGGCAGCTCCCAGCCATCAAATAAGCCCTGATGACTCTCACCTTTACAAATCAGTTCAGCTGTTGCACCAAACCTTCCCTGGTTTCATACTAAAGGTGATTGCTCCTTGACTGCCTCTCTTGCAACTTCTGTCTAATGCTTTCTTGAGAAGCTCTCAGTCATGGGATCAGCATGGGGATTCCAAAGCCTTCCCATTTTCCAAGTGTCTATCTGTACTCTTTAATCACTGTTAAAGACCATCTCTAGCATCCTGGACTAATGAGGCTGGGAATGCTTAAACTTTGCCAGGATTTTATGTTACATTGCCATGCTTTCTATTGCTTTTAGCATTGCTTGCATCTTCCTTTGTAACAACCCTACTCCACACTGCAAGACAATTCTGTGGTTTTTCCTACATTTCTATGTCAGTAAATGAAACCTTTCTATATTTCAAACACAAATGAACATTTAATGTCCTAATGCTTTGAACTAACTCCTCCTCCTCTCTGTTTCTGCCACACTATAACATTCCATGATGCACCATTGTGATTTTTCAGCAGTTGCTTTGAGTTTTATTCTCAAATTTCGAAGTGTTACCCAGAAAAACTGCTCCCAAAGTCTTTGACCAAGAAACCTCTCACTGAACTGAAAGGTTAATTAAATTTCATGTACTTTGGCTAACTAAGTGCATATGAATTGGAGCTATCCAAAGAATTCACTTTGGTTTCCTAAACTTATTAAGCTCTTGGTATTTGTCTTCAGTTCATATCAAAGTAAAGTCAGGATTAAAACCAATAATATTCTCAAGAGAGGTTCCCCATGCCACAGACAAAACCACACAAACACATAAATAAATCAAACCAAGCTGGTGATTTGGAAGCTTCCCTTGAATTTAGAGATGAAAATACCTAGAATCACAGAATGGCTGATGTTGGACAGGACCTCTAGAGATCATTTTGTCCACTCTCTCTGCTCCAAGCAGGGACAGCTAGAGCAGGATGCTCCGGACTATATCCACATCCCTGCACTGTGTGACTCACAGCACAATTCAGAGCTCCGAGTCCCTGGTCAGGCTGATGGGCAGTTTGGCCTCAGAAATCCTCCCACACAACATTTCTTTGCATGCTTTCCAGACGTGGCAGTGCTAACAGTTTTGTAATGCATTCCCCCACGGATGCATGCAGAATATAGGAGAGTCATCACAGAATCATAAATTCTGCCCAGTGCCCAGTGACAGGACAAGGGGTGATGGGCACACACTGGAACGCAAGAAGTTCCAGTGGAACATGAGAAAAAACTGTTGTTGAGGGAGCCCTGGCTCGGGCTGCCCATGGGAGGATGTGAAGGCTTCTTCTCTGGAGGATTCCAAATCCATCTGGACACGTTCCTGTGCCCTCTGATTGAAGGGAACCTGCTTTAGCAGGGGATTGGACTGAATGATCTCTAGAGGTCCCTCCAACCCCCATCTTTCAGTGTGATTCAGTGATTCTGCATGATTCAATATCCTTTTATTTTCTTGAAGGATTGGATTGATCTCCAGGTAATTAGAGGGCACCTTCTCTGTATACATCTCAAAAAACCTGAGAAATGCTTATTGCAGCTGTTCTCTTTCCATGTCTGCATCTTAAGCAGGGCTGCTTTGTGCTCCTAGAGCTTTACCTTGATGTAGTTGTGTCTCTTACCTGTTTTCTCCTTGGTGTAGCTTAAGTTGGTTTTTACCTCTCTTTTCTCATACCATTTACATTCTTGGCCAGTCTACTTTTTCTGTCTCCTCTATTTCCTATAGCCTGAGCCTTTGTCATTATTTGTTCAGTTTTTGCATTGTTTAGACAAAAAGTCCAAAGATCTGAGCCCTGACCAACCCAATGCTATTATCAGAACATTTGTGGGAAGTTTCTACAAAGATTTCCAGGTGGTCTGAGTAGACCAACAACTGATCCAAATGCAGTTGAACAGGAAGAGCTCTTGGCATCTCCATCATTTTTTTTTTTCCCCTCTTAGCTTTGCCCTCTGCTGTACCACTTCCAGCCAAATCTCTGCTGTCTCAGGAGATCTATAAAACTCTCTCCCCAAACTTCTGCACTTTCTCTGAAAAGAAGAAATACACTCTATTCATCTTTGAAATTGAAATTACAGATGAAAATTGTTGTACATTCCCATTGGACTAATACAGCACTGATTATTCTACAGAGGGTATTATCCAATCTGCCCATAAAGGACACAAATGATAACTGTTTTTCTGCTTTCCCTGGGAGACTGTGCCACATCCTGATCAATGTCTTTGTGAGGAGTTGGTGCTTATAATCAGATTCACTTTTTTTTTCCCTTCAGTTTGAAATTCAGCCTGTGACTCTGAGTTACTTTCAATTGTGCAGCCCTTAATCAATTCATCATTATTACTGCTGTTTACGTTAATGAAGTAAACAGTGGAATTGCTTGGCTCCAGTATAATGTCATCTGGTTTCTATGTGTGTAATAAAAGTCTCCCTTGCACTGAAGAGTTTATAATCTGTTTATGACTCGAGATAAGAGACTGATGCAAACACTGAAGATTTACACAACTAGGTGATGGTGTAACAAATTCCTATAATGAACCAGTGTCAAAAATAGGTATTCTGTCTTTCTGGGTTCTGATCTGAGTTATATTACTGGATTATGGAATTATTTAAAAACTTATTAAGGTGAAGATGGTTACCAGGGGGAGTCAACGTGGCTTCCCCAGGGGAAATCCTGTTTGACCAACCTGATGCCTTTAATGAGTGCATAACTGGCTGGCTAGATGAGGGGAGAACAGCAGATGTCATCTACCTTGACTTCAGCAAGGCTTTTGACACTATCTCCCATAACATCCTCCAGAGAAGGCTCAGGCAGTGTGGCTTGGATGAGTGAACAGTGAGGTAGATGGAGAGCTGGCTGAATGACAGAGCCCAGAGGGTGGTGATCAATGGCACAGAATTGGATTGGAGGCCTGTGGCCAGTGGAGTTCCTCAGGGCTGGGATCTGGGGCCAGTCTTGTTCAACATCTTCATCAATGATCTGGATGAGGGGACAGAGTGTACCCTCAGCAAGTTGGCTGATGACACCAAGCTGGGAGGACTGGCTGATTCCCCAGAGGAAAGACCTCCTTCCTTGGAGGTCTTCAAGACCCACCTGGACATGTTCCTATGCCATCTGATCTAGGTGAACCTGCTTCTGCAGGGAAGTTGGACTTGATCTCTAGAGGTCCCTTCCAACCCTGCCATTCTATGATTCTATGATTATTCAGTGCCATAACTGCTGTGCTTTTTTGTTTTGCCCTCTGCCCCAAGAAGATCTCAGTTGAAGTAACAGGATTGTCAAAGAAATATAGATGTCCCTGTCTCGAGCGCTGTTTTCCTAAGTGATATCTGTGCATCTTTCTGAAACGAATACATCAGTCTTCAAATATCTTAATAAGGAATTCAGTCTGGAGTCTAATAAGGTGATGCACATTGATGAAAACACAACCAGGGATTTTGAGTTATAGCAATCCAAGATTAGAGAAACAAAGAGATGCAAGATCAATGTTTCTGTCTGTCTTGCTTGCATAAATAGAATCCATTATGTGCAAAGCCACCCTACTCATGTGTCATTTTATAAGTCCAAGCCCTTAGTTGAGCTTTTCAGATTTCTATGTCATGGTAAGCAAATAAAGGACTTGATCACTTCCCCTTCCCTCCTTCCAAACCAGCAATGGTGTTGTTTTTCTGGGTATCCTTCTACAGCCCAACAGCTTCCTTAGAGCCTGAAAATTCCCATTTTGTCTGCATGCATGTGTCCATCAAGCACCTGGCCCCTACAAAATTGCCTTTTAGCTGCCCACGGCTGCATACATCTGCGATAACAAAAGCTACTTCCTTCAGCAGAAAACATTATTTATTTATTCCTGCAAGGTACAAAGCTTTCAGGATGAAGTTTAACAACCCCACTGAGGCTAAATGCATGGATATTAAGTGCATCTTCATAAATTTACATCCTTTCATCCTTTAGAGTTAGAAACATCTCACTCTGTCACCACATCTTTGTCTCCCTGCCGTTATGTGAGACAGGCAGACTGTCAGCCTTTCACTAACTCACATTAGCCTCACTTACCCAAACTCCTCCCTTCTTTTCAAGCACTGTTAAAATTTTAGGCTCCCTTTGCTTTTTATGTCATTTTTAGCTTCGGGAGAGTGCCACTTTCTGGCTGAATGGAGCCATCTAGATTGTGGATAATCTCTCCCTGTAATTCAGGGCCAGCTGTTGCTATGTAACTCCTAAGCTATGTACCTGAATTGCTTTATCTATATGATGACTTTATCTTTCTTGCTTGGTACAGTGCACTTTTGCTTTAATCTGACTGGAGAAAAGGGAAAAAAAAAAAACCCAACTATGACCAGATTATCAGCTCTAATTGAAATTAATGGTGCATAGAAAGAAGAGCAGGTCAGCACAAGTTAATATTTGGATAAGTTAGGTGACTGCAAGGCAGTGAGACTGATGAAATATGCTGTAGGGTGCATCAGGAACCAGCAAAATCAGTCATTAGTTGATAAGATGTTACCTTTAAGATCTCATGGAGGAAAAGCACCAAAAGAGAAAAACAGGACAACCAGTACTATTGTAAAAAGAAAGGTAAATTCCAGATGAGTCAGACTAACTTTGATGCTTGGAAAGAAAATAGAATAATGAAATAGTTGGTACATAAGCACCTAAAGGAAGGTGATAAGAAACATCCAACACTGATTTGTCACAGACAAATTGCCTCCATCCAGCCAAAATCAGGACAACTTACCTAGTTCATAAAATAAAGCACAAAGTTCTGACATTTCCAACAGTTACACTCCACCATCGTTATGAAAGTCCTAACTTCTCCAGCTTCTTACACTGTAGAAATGTGGTTCCATGTATCCTCTGGGTAGTCTGTGAATTTTTAATTTAGTTTAAATTTTAATTATCTTTTTTTTTCCCTTTAAAAATTTGTAGCCCAATTTGCCAGTTTATTGCAGCTCTGAGTTAATGTAATGATGATTAAAGTACCAGTGCTGCCTCCTTAAGATCTACCTGTTTAGCCAGCCAGTGATGCCAAGCGAATCAATACAGCCTCAATATCATAAACAACCATCTGGAACAGGTACATTTCTTGGAAGGAGAACATTTCTTTATGCACAAGCAAAAAAAAAAAATCCATGCACGTATTTCTGAACAGAACTTCCAGAGGCAACTCAAACTATGCTTAGCACCCATGTGCGAGCCATGGAACAGAGCCTTAGGGAGTCAATATAATGAACAGAGCAGAAAGAGCAGCAAATAGGGAAACTAATCCCTGTCCATGATGTTGCATAGCTTTGTACCACTTAGGTGATGCCCCTGTAGCCTATAAACTACAGATTGTAATTGCCTGGCAGGGTAATCAAGGGCATCTCAAATGGAGGCATTCATCAAGGAAGTGTGCTGTGTCTCCACCAGCTAAATGCAGCCTTAGAGACCTACTTCACAGACCGACAGAAAGACTTCCACAGGCTCCTGGCAAATGATTCAGCTCACCCTATAGCAGACCCCAGGGCTCAACGTACTAGGTGACTAATATGGCTGACATTTCTTTTGAGGCTTCCAAGTTGGGCTGAAAAACATGATACAGAGTCTAATAACCATACCTTCTGGGCCCTGGGAGGCTCCAACAGTACCAGATATCTTTCCTTAGGCACTTGAACCTTGACATACTTCTGGAGTGACTAAATTAAGGTACCTTGCTGACACACAGAAAGCTGTTCATGGGCACAAAAGGGATAGGATGTCATCTGAGCTGGATTCCATCCTTGTTCACAGTTTTTCTCTTGAAATGTAATTAGGCACTTGCCCTTAATGAAAGTCTGGAGAGGCCTTGTAGAGAACTGGCATGGAGAAGCCAGAGCATTATATACAGAAGCTGATTTCACGGTGACTGTATTCAGTAGACAAGCCCTGTGACATTGCTGCAAACAAGGTACTTGGCACTCAGAGACTTCATATGAGCCATCATTTGCGTAAGGCTCCTTGTACTAGCAGCCATGCAAATCTAGAGGCTTGGGGCAGAGTGGCTGGAAGACTATTTGAAGGAGGAGGACCTGGGAGTGTTGGTTGACAGAAGCTAAACATGAGCCAGCAGTGTGCCCAAGTGGCCAAGAAGGCCAATGGCATCGTGGCCTGTATCAGATATAGTGTGGCCAGCAGGACCAGGGCAGTGATTATCCCCCTGTACTTGGCACTGGCAAGGCTGTACCTCGAGTGCTGTGTTCGGTGTTGGGCCCTTTTCTACAAGAGGGACACTGAGGTGCTGGAGCATGTCCAGAGATGGGAAATGAAGCTGGTGAAGGATCTAGAATACAAGTCTTATAAAAAGCAGTGAGGGAACTGGAGTTATTTAGCTTGGAGAAGGCTGAAGAGAAACATGATCACTCTCTACAACTAATGAAAGGATGATTGATCTCTTCTTCCAAGTAATGAGTGATAGGACAAGAAGAAATGGTCTCAAGTTGTGCTAGGGGAGGTTTATATTGAAGACTAGCAAGAACTTTTTCCCTGAGAAGGTTGTTGGAAACTGACACAGGCCGCCCAGAAAAGTGGTGGAGTCCTCATTCCTGCAGGTATTGAAAATACACATAGACGAGGTGCTGAAAGACACGGTTCAATTTAGTGCTGGGTTTGGAAACTTGAGGTTAGTGGTTGGACTCAATGATGGTCTTTTCCAAGCAAAATGACTCTATGATTCATTGAGCCTGGCAGGGAAGAAACTCCAGCAAGAGCACTGTGCCTGCTGCCCAGCACTGCTACGCAGTAAAGAGGTCATCAGTTTGGAGGGAGCCCGTAGCAGAGCAGCAGGAGTGAAAGTGCTGAAGAGCTGAAAAGCATGGCTGATGAATAAAGACTGAAATGGTTTGGTCTATGGGTATATATTTACCACCTTCAAGTGCCTGCAAGATTGATATAAAGACAATTCTGATCCATTGCTGTCTGTGTCCATGGAGGGCAAAATAAAACTCAAAGTCTTGGTTTTTGGCACAGAGATGTATGTTAGTTAACAGGAAAGGAAAAACAGATGGTAGACTTTCTAACAGGAATGATAGTGGAGCTCTTACATGGTTTGTCTCAGAAGGCAGTGGATTACAAGCTAAAAATTTACACAAACTTCTATTAGTGGTGGCCAAGATTTATTTAATCCTTCTGGAGTGTGGAAGGGTGATCTTTTATCCCTTTTAGTCACACACTTTGTTGCTTTTATAGCATCCAATCCTTTAATTTTGTTGAGTTAGACAGATGGGAACACAAAACTGAACAAGGAAACAGGGATGTTCCTGTGCTTCATCCAAAACAAAAATTCATGTTTCCAGTTCAATGATCTTCCATGCAGATTCTATCATCCTTACTGCTATGTTATGAGCTCTTGTTAGCACTGATGGGATCACTGTCTCTGCAGGGCCTTTCCTGTAAATTGTCCCAGTGAAGAATCAAGACGATAAGACACCAGGGAAATGCATAGGCAAGAGAAAGAAGAAGAAAAAATGAGGGGAGTGGAATTGGGTAAAAAAAGAGAGGGAGTTGATGTCAGGAGAAGCAGTGTGGAGATGCAGAGTGAACAATGCAATGTAATAGATGATAAAAAGAAGAAGAAACATTTTGTGGTAAGAGAAAGCGGGGGAAAGAAAAGAAAGCTGTATAACAGTGGTGTTGCATTAGCACAATTCAGTGTATTTCCCCTGACAGAGAGGGAAATAAGAAGTTAAGGACTTTTGGTTTTTCATTCAGGAAGGCCAAGGGAAAATAAGCATCCACTCCTTTTTCCAGCAAGACAAAGCCTGAAGATGAGATGTTATTGCTATGACAAATAAGAGATACGAGAGTGAAAGCGTGACAGGATTATCCATCAGATGAGGAAAGGTAGAGAGTCAGATGCCAGGCAGGCAGTAACAGCCCTGATGTGTGCTGGGCTTGAGAGGTGCCTGACCTTGCTCCAAGGCCCACATGAAGGGTCTCACTGAAGCAAAGGACCAGCCTGAGTGCCCATGGCGTGGGGTTCAGCATGGGTCTGATGCTGAGCTCACACACTCGTAGCAGGAGAGGACAATTTTGCCTCGTGGAACTACTGAGAAGAGAGGTTTGTCTGACAGGCTGAAATGTTTCATCTCAACTCAGTGGCTTCTATTTCAGCAAGCACTGCCCTTCTCCAGGGGTAGCATGATTGCAGGGCATACCGTTCCCACAAGCTTTCCAGAAACACATCCATTTTCCCAGGAAAACACATGCCAGAAAACATAACCTATATTGCTGCCTGGTGCAGAGCAGCAGCTGCAATTTAAAGGCAGGTTGAAGAGATAGTGTTCTGAAGGCAGATTGAAAAGGTAGAGAATGGTCTTGTCAGACAGACAGCAGCACGCTAGGCATCGGGCTGTTGCCTTCAGTATCTTCATCTGTCATCCACAGCACAACAGGGTTTACAAGTCCCCAGACAAACTAAGTTAAAGGTAAAAAAGAAAAGGATTTGGAAAAGGGAAACATACTATGACAAAAATCCTCCCAACTTCATATTCAGGGGAGGAGCAGTAAGTAGGGGAATGGAAGGTGATGATCACCATCTTCTGTAAAACAATTGAGAACAGAAGAATCAGTATGTGCAAAATTCAGTGTCTTTATTAGGATCTGTACACAAACACGAGTTTTTCATTCTCAAACATGATCCTGTCGTGTGTATCTGCTGATCTCCCACTCATGGCAGTATTTCTGTATCAGGCATATGGATAGTACCAGATCATTCTCAATGACTCACTATTTACGTGCAAAATGTCATGAACATCTGAGAGTGTTTTACACCTGGAATGCTATATTTGGCAGCACCAAGTGACTCAGTTTTGCTAGCAATGTTAGTAACACTGAGAAAAATAAATGGCAATTTTAATTACATTTTGTAGATATTTTACAGCAAGAGTTTTTATTTTGTCAAATAAAGACATCTGGAGTCTAAATATTTTACCTTCTCTGCTCCCACTGCTTTAAGATGGCAGTGAAGAGACAGCAGGAGTGTAACTCAAGCCAGACACTGTGGAGCAGGACAAGAGACTGCTCTGTACAGCAGTCACAGGAGCAGGGATCTGCCAAAGGCGAGTGATATTGCAGAGGTGTATTTTAAAGTGAAATGAAGCTGTGCACAGGATAGAGAGGCCTCACCAACTGCATGTGTTCATTTCTGCCTTCCACAGGCTTCACAGCCCAAGCCTCAGTCTCTAAGCCACAGGACCACTGCTCCTGCTGCACACACCAGCCATGCCCACACAGCACACAAGCAGGAACACAACACACAAGCTCCTTCGTGTGATGAACGCTTGTGGTTTTTCCTGCTCTGACAGCTGGGATGATCCTAAACCTGTCCAAATATAAGGCACAAGAACAAGAAAAAAAAACCCTTAAGCTTTTCTTTTTTATAAAAACACTCATTCTTTCTGACAGAAGGGCTCACAATTTTGCTTTCCTTCATTGCTAAATATACTGAGCACTATAAAAAAGTCATCACGTGTGCTGGAGACTATCCATAAGGGACATTACTTTAAATGCTTTCTCTATTGTTGCAGCAAAGAAGTCGTTAGATCCCACTGCAGAGCAATGAAGGAATACCACCTCCTCTCCTGAATTTATGATCTGTGAGCTAATGCTCTTCCTAATTGAAATGGTTAGAGACTAATGAAAGAATAAAGGATGCAGCCAAGCTTGGCCATACATTGGGAAGTTCATCAATATGAATTTTCCCATGACACTCAAGGATATTTCCCATAAGAAGGCAGGAATCAGACTGTGAGATATGAAGGCATGAGGCAGAAATGCTTACTCCATTTACCCTGAAAACTCACTATCACAAAGCATCTCCAGAAACTGTAACTCATACTTTAAAGTCTGAACCTGGGACAAGTTATTTCATGGTTCTCCTCACACTTCTCTTTTAGCTTCAGTGAAGTTGTGCTTTAAAACCTGTGATATCAGATCTCATGTGGGTAAAAACCTTCTATTTGGAGGTGTGAATTTATATGTGCATTTGCTCTATAAACATGGGAACAAGCATAGCTACTTACACAGAGGCCTCATTTGCAGCTACCTGTGAATTAGGAGACAGATCATTTTAACAATATTCAATAAACACTCTATCAAAGGGGAAAACAAACAATTTTATTTACTAGTTCTTTGCATTTAATTAACTGAATCTGAGGGAAGAAACAGACATGAATGGCAAAGCAACTGTTTACTCCCATTTGTCTGAGTCAAAGCCCCAACAGTATCCTATGTGTCATTTACCTGACTTTGTATTGCTAGGAAGCTACTTTGCTAAATCGAGGTTTTAGGTGAAATATTTCTACAGCACATCAGGTCCTATAATACAACTTGGATTGAGCTGGGTTAAATTAAGTCTTTAACTTGTTTTCCTAATACCTGATTTAACTTTCCCTTAAATAAAAACAGTTCAACCAAAGCAGGAACATGTGAACTAGGAGTCACCCATCTGAAAAATAATTAGTATGGAGCTGAGTTTATCTGCCTGTACACTCACATTCTCCATGCCCATTTTTAGGGTGGTTGGCCAAACAATTGCCAAGGCTTGGAGACTACTCATTGTTGCACAGCTGAATCTAAAGGTGCTTGGTATCTTCCATGTGGAGTTCTCTAGGTGGTCCTGCTCTGACATGGAGGTTGGACTAGATGATCTCTAAAGCCCCTTCCAGCCCTTGAGATTCTGTGATTCTATGTTTCTGCATTTCCCCCCCACTACCAGAGACTAAGGCAAAGGCTCCTTCTCCAGGCTGAGTGGGGGGTGAAGGTTTGTGTTAGACTTTTTAGTTGAAAGATCATTGACAATCTCCTTTGCAAATACAACTCTTTCTTTGAATCTCATGTGTGTGGTGGTTTAGCCCTGGCTAACTATTGGGGTCCTTCCAAATAGCGAGGGGCAACTCCTCACACACTGATGCAGCGTGGGTCATCCACGGGGAGAACAGTCCTTCAGGAACACTACCCATCACTGCCTACCTTTTATCACACTGTTCATCACAGTTATGGCATCAATGTCCCAGTAGAAGCCTATGTTGACCATGCTAACACAAGCAAGGGATTCTTCCCAACAGGCACTTTGGACATGGCCAGCCTCCTCACTTACATAAGCAGTACGCAGCTATTAAGCAGAAGGCTGTCTTTCAGCCTTTGGCTCATTCTATTTGCTGATCGAGGTGGAGCTAAGGAGGATGACTGTTAGACCAGATAATTAGGACAGTATCCTTTTTATTCCTCTGTCTGGAAATAGAAAACTAAAACTACGTCTCTCCTTCAATAAGGTGTTGTTAGGAGGCTGCTGACTTTCCTTTTTCCAAGCTGTTTTGATGCCTCAGATTTCCTCCTGCTATCCTCCAGTGCCACCTCTGTTTCTAACCCTGCTATCAGGGCATGCATCAATTTTGCTGTGCCACGCTCAAAAACGAGGGCTCAGGGAGTGGAAAGAAGAAGGAAATTCTTCAGATGTGACCAGACTGAACACAAAATTTTGGTAGAGCAAGATGGAATCTATCTTCTGAAAGGTATAGTTGCAGGTAGAGGAAGGCTTAGTGCCAAAGTAATGTCAAGATCTGTGTTTTCTCATAGTTTTTACAAAATAATCTCCAGAGCTGCTCAGGGACTTCTTGCATGGACCCTGGCTTGAGTCTCTCTCTAGTGTCACCCAGACACAAAGACCTGCCGTGAGGTTCAAATTGCTCTGTGCTGTATTTATCCCATCCTCTCCCCAAAGGATGGTTTTACAGCCCTGGAGGCATTCTGACTCTGGATACAGTAACTGCAGTCACAAGACCTACAGCGAGGTCAAAGTAATCAGAGCATTGAAACTGCCACAAGTGCAGAAATATTCCTGTTTTGCCATGAGCTGCTGACTTGCCACTGTCTTCCAGAGTCACTTCCACTGTGCACAGAGAAGCTGAGGGAAATGGGAGATGAATCTTGTTGACCTCTGGAAACTCCACACCCCTGACCTTACAGCTGTTCCAAAGATATGCTGCTGCTTTGTAATGTTTTCAATAACCAAGGTATGCAAAGGATCTTATCAAAAAGGAGGAGATATATATATATATATATATATATATATATACACATATACACAGATGAACTCTTCACTGTATGTGCCATTAACCAAATGTGTTCCAGATTGCATGAAAATGCAGTACTGGGCATCCAACTTCTGGATCTCATGGAGCGCCTCAGCAGGATCAATCTACATGGCAGGAGCTTGCTCTGAGAACACCTACCCTGTCAAAATCACAAATCAGTCAAAGATCAGGGAAAGGCAGCCAGCTTTGCTAAGTTCCTCCCAGTTCTTTCACTGCATTTATCCCAAGCACAGTATTGATTCAAACCCATTATGTTCAAGCATCATTAAAGGTACAGTGAAGAGTGAGAAATCATTATTTTAATGTGAAAATAATCACATAAAGACACTTTTAAAAGTAATCAGATTCTCATCCTTGAGTGTGTGGAGTGTCTGTTTCCCATAAAGTTCATGTGACGCTGACAGTAGTGAGGTTTGAGATGTGCCAAGGGGGATTGACTACTGCCTGAAGAAACACCGTCAGAGGAAAGGCTCATGTCTCAAATGGGGTAGCTGTGTTCAAGATGTCTGGCTGGCCATTGCATGAAAGGAGCATGGTATTGCCCAGGGGTGAGAGCAGAAGGCAAAGTCTTGGTAATAGTGTTGGTTGAAAAGTTAACTGCCCATGACTAACAGACTGAAACATGGTCCCTTGTTACCTGCACAGTTCCCTTCCTCTCTCCTGGCACAAGTAACATGAGAACATGTTTCTGCAGTGGGATTTCCAAGGCTTTAAATCCCAATCCCTAACACAGACTGATCATTACAGCCTACTGACTACAGCTTTGTTACGAGAAACTGTGATCTTGTTGTCTTCAGTTTATCAAAAGCAACTCTTCAGTGTTTGGGACCCTCTGAAACCTTTGTACACAGCACTTCCCTTCTCAGTCACATCAAGTCTAGTGTATTCCTGCACATGAACTGTTCTTTACACTCCCCTGTGCCCAGAAATCCCAGGAACTACCTTGGATTGTCTCAAATGTCACAGAAGGAGTTGCAAGCACAGAGGAGACCTTCTCAATAAAGCCAGGTAGCTGTTCCCTCCAGTATCTTTCAGGTCCTGGATGATGCACTGGGAGAGGTAGCGCACAAGTAGCCACAAGCCAGGCTGCCTTCATATCAGCATACACTGATATGATAAATAACCTTATGGCTAGATGTGAGAGCTGGGGCCTGGAGAACAGAAGGCTGAGGGGTGACCTTATCAATGCTGATAAATACCTGAAACATGGATGTCAAGAGTATAGGGCCAGTCTGTTTTCTGTAGGGCCCAGAGACAGGATAAGGGGTAAGGAGCACAGGAACACAGGAAGTTCCAGTGGAACATGAGGAGAAACTTCGTTGGTGTTGAGGTGAAAGAGCTCTGGCACAGGCTGCCCAGGGAGGGTGTGGACTCTCCTTCTCTGGAGGTTTCCAAACCTGTGTGGACACATTCCTGTGCCCCCTGATTGAGGTGCACCTGCTTGAGCAGGGGGCTGGACTGGGTGATCTCTAGAGGTCCCTTCTAATCTCTACCATCCTGTGTTTCTGGGATTATTAAAAATGTCTAATTATTTTGGTGTGGGGATTCAGGACAAGATTTAGATGTGGGGATTCAGAGAAAGGGGTTCCTCCTTTCTCTGCCCAAATTCTTGCAAACAGCCCTCTGGATTTGACCAGGAATGGCTTCTGAGTTTTAAATCTTCTAAAAAATTAACTGCTCCTCTTGTTACAGAGTGATTTATACTGGGGTTAGCTCCTCTCATTGGTCTCTCATGATGATTAAAGACTAAAGTAATGAACAGTAACTCTGGGATTAAGTCTTAAATATCACTGCCTGGGAAACGAAGACAGCAAAAGGTGGCTGAATGGATCTACATGAATATTGAAGTGTCATTCTAATGAAGATGAGGCAGTAGCAGCCAGGCAGTTATTAGGACATGATATGGGGAAGGATCAGGTTAGAGACCAGGGGAAAGCATGGGCCAATTAGTTTAAAATGAGCCTGAAGCTACAATCTCTATTTTTCCAAGTACAGCAACTACTTGGCTAAGGAGAAACAGCTGACGTTGTAATGGAACTTGAAAATACTTTTTTCCAGAGTCACTAAAGTCTAGCTAATACAGTTCACCTTTGGTGAGATGTTTAATCAGCATCTATACCATTTGAGAACCTGCATAGAGAGGTTTACCCCCAGAGTTTAGGCAACAAATGGCTTTCTTGCAGTCTGGTAGCCTGATTAGGAGCAGTAGGATGTATCCTGAAGCTCATACCTGGTCAGAGATTCAAGAGATGTTAGTGCAGTGTCCTTGCTTACACCTGAGCTTTGACAGAGACTTATGAGTTTTTAGAGTCCAGAATGTCCCTAAACCTAAGCATAGTAAATCCCACATCTAAACATTCAGTATGAATTTAATTCACAAGGAACAATTTCTCAAGTGAAGGATCCAACCTGTTCTACAAGGCTGAGAGGGTGTTTACCTAGGGTTCCCTCTGTTCTCTACAGAAAGAGGAGCGATTCAGGATTCGGGATGCGATGAATTACCCTCTCGGGGCCCATGTACTTTGCCAATGACTTCTTACTTGGAAGTTCACTTAGCTGTGTTTCTAGATGGACCTCGAGCTTAATGGGAAAAATGTAGTGATTGCTGCTTTCACACAGTTTCCACCTCTTGGAGGCTAAAGGGAATCTCATTTCTAAATTTAAAACCTGTACCCATGCAATTCTTGGTAATCACTGTTTAGGCTTTCAAAAGCAAAATGTGATATAGTTGGCTGTTATGGTGGTTTGTGGAAAACATGAGAGGAGGTATTTGCCCTGTAGCATAGTCTAATGCAAAAGAACTGACCTGCTACCATCACATATCCACCTTGCCCAGAACCTGACCAGGGCCCTGACAAATACTTAGGGATCAGTCTTGGCTAAAGCCTCTCCCTAAACCCTATAAATGAGTGTTACAGTAGCACTTGCAGACTGTGATGCCACCTGCTATAAACCCTTTGGAGAAAGGAGCTGTCTCAATTTTGCAAAGCCTATCACAGGGGAGACCTGGTCTGTAACTGTGGTTTGCACTTACTAGTGGTCCAGGTAACTTTCAGTGATCGTTTAAACATGATGTGTCAGGGAGTGGTAATTTTAGTACACAGATTGTCCTGGAACACACAGGTACAAGGTCCATAGTGTGTAGATTGTCATCTTAATTAACATTTTCACCAGCAGATAACACAATCTTCACAATGGGAGTCACTCTCACCTTCCCACAAAGAGAGGAGCTTCCCAACCTTGCTGCTTGGGCCTGTGCTGGAGGTTCTGTTTCACAGAATCTCAAGGGCTGGAAGGGACCTTGGAAGCTCATCCAGTCCAACCCTCCTGCCAGAGCAGGACCACCTAAAGCAGGTCACACAGGAACTCATCCAGGTGGGTTTGAATGTCTCCAGAGGAGACTCTACAACCCATCTGGGCAGCCTTTTCCAGTAAAAAACATTTCACTGCTGAGGTGAGGGAGCCCTAGACCAGGCTGCCCAGGGAGGATGTGGAGGCTCCTTCCTAGGAGGTCTTCAAGACCCACATGGACACGTTCCTGTGTGACCTGATCTAGGTGGACCTGCTTCTGCAAGGGGAGTTGGACAGGATGATCTCTAAAGGTCCCTTCCAACCCCCACCATTCCATGATTCTATGAATATCAACAACTACAGCACAGTCCTGTCATTTGGTACTTTCAAAAATCAACGTATTGCTTCCTCAGGTACATCTTTATTACCCAGAGATCATCTTTAGCAACAAGGAATGATAGATTAATTGCATCAATATTTGCAAAGTGCATGGAAGAATTAAGCAGCTCTATATGTTCAGGGAAATGAATGTTTATTATGATCTAGAAAGAAAGACATGTCATATCAGGCCAGGGCATTATACAGTCTCACTCCTTCTTCACAGACAGAGGGGATCTTCATATGGTGAATAACCAACTGGATGTGCACACATTGGCCAGTTTCCTGGTCGATGCCAGTTCTTGGCCATTTTCCTTTTGTACTAAACAAGAATGCTCCAATGCCAAGAACAGGGAGTTTTTAAGGAGAAAAAGGGGTTTTTTTTCATTGGTTTTCTTTTACAGTGTACTTAATACAGGAAGCCACCATGAGACTTTGAAGGGCACATAGCAGACAGTACAGGGCAGCTGAATATTGTAGAGAAAACAGCGTGGTGACAGGTACAGATACTTAGGGGATGGAAGAAGGAGAGACTGAAATGAGAAAGTCACAGAGGAAGCAAAGACAGTTATACAAAGAGCAAAGAGCTGCAGAGGGAGTGGATAGATTTTGAGGTGGCTGGGCAAAGCTGAGAGGAACCCAAAGGTGATGACGATTATGTTTGACGGTGGAGTGACCAGCAGACAGAGAGAGTGCAGATCCTTAGGGAGGAGCGAGAGCTGTGAGTACATATAGAACAAGGCAAACAAGTCCTGAGAGCTGTGAGTACATACAGAACAAGGCAAACAAGTCCCGTGCTTTGTTCAAATGCTACCTCACCGCAAAGTCCTTGGCAGGGGGCAGACACATGATCAGCCTTCCATTTCACCTCTGCTGACATCGTTTTTCTCATCTGCAACATGACAGACATTAATATTCCCCTATGGCTGGGGAACTTAATTTTTGGTTGCTGGATGGTGCTACAGGAACGCAAACTGTGTTGCTGTGATCAAAATGTGTGCATTTGTGTTGTTGCTGATATAGTTTCCAGGGCAAGGCACAGGACAGGAGGCTGAGTGAGATGTAGAAAGCAGAGCACAGTACACCCATTTTCCCACCAGACCAAGGCTGCTGCCACATTGGGCTGACTACTGACCCTCAGGAGAGTGTGCCAATTGCCCAGGGACATTAGGGCATAGCACCTTTCTTGCCCTTGACTAGGAGTACCCCAGTCCAGTAACTTTGTACTTCTCAGGAATCCATCTCTTGTCCTGGCTGCTGGAAGGCACACAGAGCTTGAAAAAAATGATGATGGAGAGTTGATAAATTGGAGTGAGGAGTAAGAAATTTTGTCTTTCTTGCAAGGAAATCTTTTCCCGGACTCTGAGCATCAAAGGGTGATCAGATATTTCTTTTGGCCCATAGCAGACCTCTGTGGTGTCAAATGAGAGTAACAATTCAGTTATAAAGTCACATTTTACACTGTGGGAGCATCAAAGAGACTGAGACAGATCATGGACACACTGCACCCATGGGAAAGTCTCCTCAATGGACCACAGACTTTCAGTATGTTCTGTACATGAGGGCCCAGTGCCTCCCCTCCTGGACTATAGTACTTCTAAGTCTTCTGTGCCCAATATTTCTAATCACAGAAATCCTATGACTTCTTGAGTGTTCCTCTCCATCCTCCTCTCTGCATAGGGTGCCCCATCATCAAGGCACTGTGGAGAGAAACCTCTGGACAGTGTCCAGCTCTTTGGGCAGCCCAAGTGCTTTATGGCAGAGCAGAGAAGTTGCACGTATTGAGATTTATGTGGCATTAAGGACAGTTCTAGACACCTTTTCCATATACTAAAAAACACAGATCAGACAGCAGCCTGTGCAGTGGGCAAGTGGCTCAATCAGCAGTCTGGTGTTGTGGAGGCATATAGAGAGAATGAGGCAGAAGAACCAGATGAAAACATCTTACCAAAAGGTAAATATCTGAATCAATAACCTTCCCTCCTCACTCCCAATCAATATTTTTTTCTCTAAAGACATCACCCAACATAATTCAGCTTCTTTTTTTCAAGCTCTTCAGTGAATTCCTGGCTTTTGCCTGCCTCTTAACAGGAATCTCAGTGGTTTTCAGACTCAAAGGGCTCAGTTTCATGGCAGAGAGTTGGCTCTGGAAGACAAGATAATTCCCAACAGCATCTAATGAAAGAGCATGTTGTTGTCAGCTGTTATGCCTTCTTCAGTGAGCAATCAAGCCATACTTTTGCTTCTGCCAAAAGGCTGCACTCTCTGCTATGTGGAGATTTATAGCAGGGCTGAGATAAATAGATATGAGTGCTTTTATCTTCTGTTTGAAACAGTGCACATGCAGAGTGTCAGTTATGAGGTGAGTGAGAAAGGCCTCATTCAGCAAGACAGAAGAGTTGATTTGGAAAGTAAAGAAAATGTTTTTACTTTCCCTTGTAGATATGCTGAGGGAGGGGGAGGACTGTTTCAACCTGTGGACATAGTTCCCAGAACTGGATGGTAAAAGACCTCAGGGAATTCTAATTACAGAAGTATATTTAATATGCAGAAGTCTCATTGGGCAAAATAAAGTCTTTCAATAAAAAGTGGTGGGAAATGGCAGGAAACAGTTTAACCCTTGGAGCCTCTCTGATTGTGGCTAAAATCAGAGAAGCGATGTAGAAATGGATATTTCTACAAATTCCCTGCATTACAGATCAAGAGCTAGTGAGTATGGCCTATGCCTTCTGAAAGATAAGATGTGATTTGCCCATGCAGGAAGACCTGGAAACTGAAAAGACTCATTACCTCTGGCTGTTTGTCCAACACAAAACCCTCTCAAGAGCCATTGGAGGAAGAATGCTGTCAAGATGGCCAATGTTTCCTTTGAAGTCCAAGAACAGGTTCTTTTATAGCTGTAGACTGAGAAATCAAGAGCAGAATTCTGTTTTGAAACCTACAGAGGGGGGAAAAAAGGTCTATTGACATTTTATTCCTAGGAGCAAGGCTTTTAGCAGTTACCCAGTGACTCCAGCAGGACTGGTCACATGAGTAATCAGTACTCACATGCAAAAGTGTAAGCCCCTGGCCAGATAAAAAGCAAGTTAAACATAGTATTCATTAGGATGAAGCAACTGAGGTTAGTTTAATCTAAATGCATTTTGTGTCCAGTTAAAGGGCAAGAATACATCTCTTCTGGCAGCTTCCCAAAAGCATCATCAGCAGGGTAGTAGTTTAAGAGATTCATGTCATGATGTCTTAAGACATTAATAAAATGTTTAAGGAGTTTAATGGAAAGTAAGGCATGGCCAGAGACATGAATGAAAACTCTTGACTCTTGTTGACTTCAGTGAGTTGCTAATGCTCAGCACCCAGACCTTGGTGTGTGACAGGTTCACACCCTGCAGAGGCAAAAGCCAGTAAGTAAATTGCCAGCTGAGTAGACACACTACTGATTAACTCTTATTAATGTAGTCAGTAGTGAAGCCATTAGCAAAAACGCTCAGAATCTCTTAGTCTAGCACTTTTGGAGGGAATCTTTGGAGCCAGGCACCAAATTACTTTGCAAATTAGGAGGATTTGTCTCATAGAAAATAAAGCTAAACTCATATATAATCCTCCTCCTTAAGGCAGGATTAGGCACACTTAAGCTAATTCCACTCAATATTTGTTCTTTCCACTGTTCTTAAAAACTTGGTGATGGAATACCCCACCTTCCCCAGTTCTTTATTATCCTTACTGTTAGAAAACCTCCCTGATCTAAATTTCTTTTGTTGGGATGTAAGCCTTCTACTTCTTGTGCTATACACCCTGGGGAGGGAGAATAGTGTATTCCATTATTCACTGAAGCAAGAGTCATTACTGTTTCCAGACTCCTTTCCTCCAAGTTGAGAAACCCCAATGTCTTGCATCATTTTTTTTTTGGCCATTTTCCCAACAGGAAAAAGAAATAGTTATGTAGAGGAGTCTAGTCATTTCTACACACAAGTTTTTTTCAAGGTCAGTGTTAAATAGCAGTAGGGATGGATTGGTCTACATCTTTATGACTTGACTCTAATCTCCACTCTAAGATGACTCAGTGGCCTGCGTTGCCCTGTGCCTCCTCACTCATCTGCTGTCCTGCTGTTGTTCCATCCTCACACACCAGTGCAACCATGCCTGAGCACTACAAACTCAGATCTAGGGAACTTCCAGTACTACAAAGCTGCTGTTCTCTATATTCTCTGCCATTACATCTGGACTAATTCAACCCATGAAGCAAACCTCAACAGGAAGGTTGGGCAAATTTTGGGCTTGGCTCATCACTTGCCTACTGGGCACTATCTGATCTCCAGTATTTGATCACTTAGCAACACAAAGCAAACAGGTATTACTAGTGCACAATCAATCCTGTTTTAACCTTTTGCAGTGAATTGCTCACATAAGAGATCTGCTGATGGAATAAATCTCTGCTCATCACTAATTCCATTCCTCACAAGCATTGTTGAGTGTTCAGCTATAAAGAAACTTGCATTGTTCTGGGTTTGTATGCTTTATTCTGTTTTATTTGACCTCTTTTTCTTTTTCTCTCCCTTTGCATGTTTCTACCAGAAGATTTTAATCTATAGAGGTGAGGCTCTGAAAATCTTCAGCTGCAAAAAAGATTGAAATAAAAATAGAATCCTTTAAATGTATGAAAAAGGTGCCAATGCTTTGAAACACTGCAAAGCTTCACAACCAGTAGTCTGTATTTTACAAGCTAATGATGTCTCTGTAAGCAAATCTACAACCACACTTGCCTGATTTGCTGCTGAGATGAGGTTAATAAAAATCCCACCAAAGACAGAGTGGGAATTCTAGCAAGATAAAGAGATCAAACTCTTTATAGTGCTCTTTGTGGCACTGATATTTTTCATTACCTTTATCTAGGCTGACCTGATTCACTATCATTGTCTCAGAAAAAGCATATGATGTCATCCATGACTCTTCAGAAGGCAAGAGAACAACCTTTACTAACCCACATGATTTTTACAGACTCTAAGGACCTAGTAGAAATAGTCTGCTTCAGTATTGACACCTCTAGGCCAATCACAACCTCCTTTGGGCTGCACCAAGACTGCTGTGGTGTGCTGGAAGGTGCTTACTCTTGCAGCCGTGAGATGGGATAGGGTGGGTCGAGCAGAACCCCTGAGCTGTTGGACAAAATCTATTCCAGTGCCTGGGGAAATGTGCTCACACATGCTGTTGTATTTGTTTGAAGTACAGAAATACCTAAAGATCCCAACCTAAAACAAAGGTCCATTGGGCTAGATACTGTATGGGCATGGGAAAAAAGGTGGAGTCCATGCCAAAGAGTCAAAAGGAACACTTAATGTCTATGTTTCATTACAGGGAACTGATGCATAACCCAGAGCAGCAGAGGGATTCTAGAGCTATTGCTACCATAAACCTACCCTTTTAAGGGTGTTTTCTTCCCTCTCAGATCTAAGGGACTGACTACATTTCCCTAACCTCACTGGTGTGCAGCCCACACAAGCTTCTAAGGGAGTTGTTCCTACAGAGAGGAAACAAGTGGATCTTCACCACATAGACTTTTCTTTCATGAGACTCTAATAATTACAAGTAAGGGACAGAGCCTTTAAACTGCTGCTGACTCCACTTTGCATGTTAAGTCAACGGTCACCAACCACGCAGTATGGATCAAAGACTTCTGATCAACTCCAGGAAGCATCATCCAGTCCAACTTGTCTGGAGAAGAGGATGCTGAGGGGAGACATGATCACTCTCTACAACTACCTGACAGGAAGTTGTAGTGAGGTGGGGGTCAATCTGTTCTCCCAAGCAATGAGTGATAGGACAAGAGGAAATGGCCTCAAGTTGCACCAGGGTAGGATTATATTGGGTATTAAGAGCTTTCTTTCCCTGAGAGGGTTGTTAGACACTGGCACAAGCTGCCCAGGGAGGTTGTGGAATCATCATCTCTGGGAATAATTAAAAGACATATAGATGAGGTCCTGAGGACCATGGTTTAGTAGAGGGCTTGGCAGTGTGAGGTAAGTGGTTGAACTCAATGGTCTTAAAGGTCTTTTCTATCCAAAATGATTTTAGAATTCTAATTTATCACATTGGGGCTACCACAGGTGCAGCCACCCTCCAGAGAAGAACTAATGGAAGTAATGACACCAAGCAATTAATTATCTCGTATGAATTATTGGTATAGAGTCTTACACTGCTGAGGACATGAGATGAGAACCAGAAGCACGATGACAACTCCTCTCTTGTTCCCCAAGGGTGCCACATCTACATGCCCACCACTCACACTGCTGTTTCTGCAATGAAAGCACAACCCTGGATTGTCATTTGCCAGCAGCTGTCTTATATGGGTATGCTTGGCTTGATCACTTGTACAGGCAGGCTAAGAATAGCTTCCTCTCTAACATCTGATTTCTCTTAAAGGATAAAAATAAACCATTCTGAGCCTGGATATAAAAGAGCAAACTGCTGAACACTGCACTGCATGCATCTATGTTTAATGAAGGAAAATTTCACTTTACAAGGGGCACGAGCTATTTGTGTCAACCGCATTTGGCCTCGAGATCAGTATCTAAGCTGCCACTTCTTGGCCTGACAGCTAAATGACTTTTCCTATTACAGAATGCTTCAGTGCTCTAATCCTCCCAGGCAGTTCAACTTTTATCATGACCCCAGTGGGCTTGCAGCCCATGACTACTTTAACTCTCCCAGCCAGTGAACAAGAAGGATTCAGCCAGGATGCCACCCAGATGGCTTGTGGAGGCAGGCATGCAGCACTGGGCACTAGTTGTGCCCTGTATTTGACTTTGGTGGCAAGCAATAGACCTTTGCTTCTGCTAGGTGTACCTCATGGGGTTTTGAGCCATATCAAGCAGCCTAAGGAAGATGCTTTGCTCAGACATACAAAAATCACGATGTTTCTGTTGAAGAGCAGCATGGACAGCCCAGTTTAGGTTTGTTAGTCTGAGTCCCTGCACTGCCACTGGAGAGAAGTAATCACAGTACTTAGCCCAGATGACTTGAATATTGGCTATAAATAACACTTGGTCCCTTTCCTTCTTCCCTCCCTGTTTGCACTCTGCATTTAATAAGCATTTCTCTCATATTGAAACCTCACAGGACATCTGTGGTACATGTTACCACTTATAAAACAGCATTTTTTTCCCTTTTCAGAAAAAAAAAAAAAACAAACAAAAAATCCTCAAACACCAAGCCAATGGGAAATTAAATGTGATCAGTATCTTGCCATGGATAATCAAATTGAAGGATTCACTAACCAAGGGGGAAATACTGAAATGAAGATAACTTTTTTTTGTGAGGTGGAGTTTTTTTCTGCCATACACAACCGACCTGCCTGTGCTGTGCCATACCACCTGTCACCTTAATAAGATACTATTCCTGATGCAAAACCAGCACAGAGTGTGCTGAAGCCAACTGTGAATTAGCATGTATGCTACACAATACAATTAAAGCCAAGCCTTCAGCCAATTGCTGGGAGCTGCAGCTCAAAAATCTGAGTATTCAAGGCAGAAACATCAGGCTCCTGACCAAATCCAGTCCTGCAATATAGCCTATGACAGAAATTATGACAGAAGTGAGAGAGAGCCCTAAAGGACAACCAGCACTGCAAGTCAGGGATGCAAGGCAGCTCAACATCAGTTCAAGCCACAATGCTATGAGACAGGTTTGTAAATCTCTTTGTCCTCAGATTATAGGAATAGGGAATGTGATTCTCTGATACCTTGCAATCAAACCACTTTTGGCCCCGTCAAACTGAAAAAAAAAAGGTAATTCTACCCTTGCCATCTCCTCAGGCCAAATCTTCTACACATTTTCCACAAACCCTTAATCAAAATCAACAGGGATTGAGGACAGAATGAAGTCTCCTTGGTCCAAAGGGAAATGGTGCGCCACCTGCTGCTCCGCCTTGATGCACATAAGTTGACTGGGCCAGACAGAATTCACCCAAGGATACAGAGGGAGCTGGTGGAAGTGCTCATCGAGCCATTCTCCATCATTTATCAGCAGTCCTGGCTCACTGTAGAGGTCCTAGCAGACTGGAGGATGGCAAATATGACCTCCATCTACAAGAAGGTTCAGAAGGAGCTTCCTGCTAACTACAGGCCTGCCAGCCTGACTTCAGTGCCAGGACAGGTTATGGAACAGATTATCCTGAGCACCATTGTGAGGCACATTCAGAATAACCAAGGGTTCAGGCCTTGTCAACATGGCTTTATGAAAGGCAGGTCCTGTTTGACCGATCTGATCTCCTTCTATGACAAGATGACGCACTTAGTGGATGAAGGAAAGGGTATGGATGTGGTCTTCCTGGACTTCAGCAAGGCATTAGACACAGTCTCCTACAGCATCCTCCTGGAGTAATAAACCTACTGTGAGATGGATGGAAAACTGTCTGGATGGCCAAGCCCAGAGAGTCATAGTGAATGGAGTTAAATCCAGTTGGTGGCCGGTCACCAGTGGTGTTCCCCGGGGCTCTGTGCTGGGGCCTGTTCTGTTTAACATCTTTATCAGTGATCTGGATGAAGGGTTGAGTGCACTCTCAGTAAATTTGCTGATGACACCAAGCTGGGTGGATGTATAGACCTGCCTGAGGGCAGAAAGGCTCTTCAAAGGGACCTGGACAGGCTGGAGCAATGTGCTGAGGACAATTGCATGAGGTTCAACAAGGCCAAGTCCTGCACTTGGGCCACAACAACCCCAGGAAAAGCTACAGGCTTAGGACAGAGGGGCTGGAAAACTGTCTGGCAGAAAAGAACCTAAGGGTGTTAATCAACAACTGTCTGAACACGAGCCAGCAGTGTGACCAGGTGACCAGGAAGGCCAATGGCCTTCTAGCTTGTATCAGAAATAGTGTGACTATGAAGACTAAGGAAGTGATTATCTCTTTGTACTTGATGCTGCTGAGTCTGCACCTTAAATACTGTGTTAAGTTCTGGGCCTCTCACTACAAGAAGGACATGGAGGTGCTGGAGCATGTCCAGAGATGGACAATGAAGCTGGTGAATGGTCTGGAGCACAAATCTGATGAGGAGTAGTTGAGGGAGCTGGGGATGTTCAGCCTAGAGAAGACAAGACTGAGTAGATATGATCACTCACTACAACTAACCAAAAGGGAGTTGTAATGAGGTGGAGATCAATCTCTTCTTACCAGTAATGAATGATAGAACACAAGGAAATAGGTTCAAATTGCACCAGGGGAGGTTTAGATTGGACATTATGAAGAAATTTTTCACAGAGAGGGCTATGAGGCACTGGAACAGGCTGCCCAGGGAGGTGGTGCAGTCACCACCTAGAGATTTTTAAAAGATGTATGGATGAGATGCTGAGGGATGTGTTTTAGTTTAGTGATGAGCTTGGCAGTGTGAAGTTAGTGGTTGGACTCAATGATCTTAGAGGTCTTTTCCAGCTGTAATGATTCTGTGATTCTATGAAAATCAACATGATTCGACTACAAGAGAAGGGAATTATCATCTCCACTTCATGCCCAAGACACTGAGCTACCAATGAGCCATTTGACAGATGTCACATGAAGGGTTTCTGTCCACAGTGGGACCTGGATGCATTGCTCTTGAGTACCAATCTGATGACATAAGCAAGGATCTGGTCATCCCCCTTGAAGCATGTTATTAGACAGCTGAGCTTGATTTTGGCCTTTAATCCCTCCACCATTCTTTCACTTCCTCTCCTTAATTACGTTTGATTTTTCTTCAGAAGAGAATTCTTTTCTACAGTCATATGTTTATGGGAATTTTAATGAGTCACTTGGCATGACATTAATCACTGAAGATTTAAAGTGTCTTCAAATCGTATTTTCCTTCCTCTTGAATGCCAGCCTTGTTTACAGTGAAATGCTAGGGAAAAAAAATCCTTCAGCCTATTTTCCTCAGTGCTAATTGGGGGTTTATTACTGCTTCATTTGCTTACAATTGAATCAAACAAAAACCTCCATCCCTTTTTTGTGGCGCTGCTAATTGAATTGAGAGGGTTATAATGATATTACTGTATATACATAAATGAACATTTTAAAAATAAATAAAGGAACTTTAAAAATATGCCTCTAAGGACAGAGACTAAGCAGTTGACTGCATACTTTTCTGAGGCAGATTTATAGCTATTCTCAACTAAATGTGCACAACTAATTTCTGCTCTCGGATTAACTCAGAAACCAGTCAAAGACAGTAATACTGGCAAGGCCCAATGATAGGATTTTCTGGAGAACTAAGGAAGATGGAGTGCCTCTTTGCAAGGGAATTTAGTTGGGATTTTGGCACATAATTTCCAGGAATCCCAGGGAATAATGCAGACCTGGATGTCTGATGGATACAGCACTGCAGTTGACATTACAGATAAATCCTCTGAGCAACTACAGAAGGGACCACAGGCTCTTGCTGTCCCATTTAATACCTCATTACTTATAAACTCAGGATTTATTTTGTGAAAAATGCTATTGAAAATAGTTGCGGAAAACTGCTTATTGCATCTGTTGATCTTTTGCAGAGAATGTTTTCTATGTTTTCTATCAGTGTAGCCTCCCAAAAGCATCTCGCATTTTCATCTACATCAAGATGCTGATCTCCCAGGTTCCTTCTTTTGATCTCTAAAGATTTTCTTTCAGCTAACGTGTTTTTAAAGAAAACAATCTTTCCAAATTAATGGCTGTTATTTTGTGTCATTTAACCCTAGAGTTGATCAGATCATGTCATGTAGATACTTTAGAGCAGGTAGATGATAAAGACATCATCCCTTTATGAGTGAAAAATTGTGCCCATATTTAGGTTCCATTTCCTATACCACTTCTTGAAATAAACTTATTTTGTTAATTTTAAGTGTCATGCAGCTATTTCATAGATAGTCTGTCAAAGTCTGTCCTCATATCATCTCCTTTTAACTCCCAAGAACTCCAGGAATGACAAGGAGAACTCTTGATTTATACAAGCATATACATTTAACACAAGAGGAACCTGACACTTTAGGAAAAGTCAAGGGAGAAAAAAAAAATCATGAATGAGTTGGAGAAAATTAATTGAAAATATTTACTTTCTATTTCTTATGATATGAGGATTAAAGCACCAACTGAAACACTCAGGCAGCAAATTTAAAGCAAAGGAGAGAAGCTACATTTGCACAAAGCTCATAACCAAACTGACAACTTACTGCCATAGGACATAACTGTACCTAAGAGTGGAAAACTTCCCATGTGAGCTTTACAAAGATTCACAGAAGATCCGTGTATCTGCTAAGCACACTAGTCTTGATGAAGGCTTTGACTCAGGTTTTTGACTGCTAGACACTAAGAGGAAAAGGCTCCCTTGGCACTCATTGTGTTTGAAGTATCCTTTCTCTGAACTTCCCTGGGACCATAAACATCAGCCCTTTTCTGTGGTGGTTCTTATGTGTGCTCTCATGTAGCTTTTATCCTTCAACACAACGGATAAAGGGCACTCAACTGAGGTTTATTTGCATGCAGAGGTTCTAGGTCAGTAGCTATTTAATCCTGGACTCACAAGACATTAAATGTTGCATATTTTTTTTAGGATTTTTGAGGTTTTTTTTTTCTTTGAATGATGTAGTATATTTGTCAAAATGCATCTTAAATATAAACCAAAAAAATCATAGAAGCATAGCATGCATGATGGGGTTGGAAGGGACCTTTAGAGATCATCCAGTCCAACCCCTCTGCAGAAGCGGGTCAACCTAGATCAGGTCACACAGGAACACATTCAAGTGGGTCCTGAAGACTTCCAAGGAAGGAGACTCCACAACCACCTTGGGCAGCCTGGGCCAGGGCCCCCTCACCTCAACAGGGCTAGGTACCATTGAAAAATAAAGATGCCCCAACCTCCTGACACTCACCCTTTAGATATTTGTAAATATTAATGAGATCTCCCCTCAATCTCCTCTTCTCCAGACTAAACAGCCCAAGTTCCCACAGCCTTTCCTCATGTGAAAGATGTTCCAGTCCCTTGATCATCTTGGTGGCCCTGTGCTGGACTCTCTCCACAAGTTTCCTATCCCTCTTGAGCTGAGGATCCCAGAACTGGACACAGGACTCCAGATGAGGCCTCACCAGGGCAGAGGAGAGGGGGAGCAGAACCTCCCTTGAGCTGCTGCCCACACTCTTCTTGATGCATCCAAGGATGCCATTGGCCTTCTTGGCCACAAGGGCACATTGCTGGCTCATGGTTAGTTTACTGGCAACCAGCACTCCCAGGTCTCTGCAGAGCTGCTCTCTAGCAGGTCAATCCCCAGCCTGTCCTGGTGCATGGGGCTATTCCTTCCCAGATGCAGGACTCTGCACTTGTTGAACCTCATGATGTTCCTCTCTGCTCAACTCTCAAGCCGGTTGAGAACCCGCTGAATGGCTGCACAAATCATATTAAATAAGTTAGAAGAGGATTAGCCTCATTGAGTCTGTTTGTAATTTATTATGGATTTGCCAGTAGAGCAAATCTACTGGTGACACTTTATATTTCAGTGTAACAGTGATCTAAATAAGATGCAATACAGTACATTGGATTTTTATGTACTTACCTGTAGTTGCATAATAAAGCATGAGTTATGACATGTGTACTGATGTACAGCAGTTAATAGCCGCTCACGTCAATTTTAATAACAGGCTGCACAGAAAGATGCTGCCTAAGTGTTTTTAAAAATAAACTATATTTAACCCAATGCTCATATATTCATCTTCTAGAAACTTGACATTAATTTACTACAAGCCCCTTTTGCCCTGGGTACACACGCAAATTGTTTAGCTATTGTAGGGCTGCTCATCGTAAGTGCAGTGCTGCAGGCATCAAATTTTTTATATACCTGTGCTGAAACATTTATTTAAAAAACAATTATGCATATCTATATTTCAGAGCAGTTCTGAGAAGAAATGCAGTTATGTCACACAGCATAAAGACTACAATGTGTCTTGGTACTGGTTTCATCCTATCTGACTGTAGGCACCTAAATATCTCTGCTTAGGGAGCAACTGTGCTGAGACCTCTCTGAGGTCAGTGGTAAGGGCTGGAAGCAGCAGTTGGTTACACCTCAACCAGACAGAATTGCCTATGGAAAATGCTTGCTTGTCCTTACTGCCTGAGAAGTGAAGACAAGGGAACTGGTCAGAAGTAGATATGGGGCTACTGCACCCTCAAGGCTTTTCTTCTACCTATATGCAATATTTTCCCAGAAGTATCCCTGGAAGAGACTGATATAAGACCAGATCCTTCCTGGAGCAGCAGTTGTCTGGCCTTGAACCTCTCTACAGAGCTGAGTTGTAGTCAATAGCATTAGTGTAAAAGCTCCTGTATTAGAGCACCTCAATCTCATTGAGCAGCTGCTAATGAGAAAACCTAATGAGAACCAGATTCTCTGCATTGGACCATGTAGACACACTTTAAGTTGAGAGCTTGGTTAATTATGGAAAGCCAGAATAGCATTCCTCCTTTTTTTCCTATTGCTAGATCATTTCTGCAAGGTAAAGGAGCAGGATCACCTGTGTGAGCAGACATGACTGAAAAACTGTGAGCAACTACATGACTTTTTCAAAGGGCGAATTTTAAAGGTATTAAAATCCCCTGTATTCCTGAAAAACAAAGAAACAAATTTTGTATGAGAGAAAAAGACCACTCTAGAAAGCTGTGGGGACACCCCTTGAGGTGGAGGTCATAGTGAGGCATATCAGTTGGGAGCAAGTCAATGAAATTCAAAATGGAAATAGAATGTGAGATCCAATGGTTCCATTCATTATTTCAAGTGGTTAACCAGCATGCTGCCCAGTGGTAAGTTAATGTTGTGCCTTTTTGACATTATGCATTGGATTCAGTCATGTCTTGTGAAGATGATATGAGGGAACCACTGAGTAAGTGTCTATGTGATCATAACAGCCTTTCTTTGCATGCAATTCGTTTAGTCTGATGACAAGCTCCTTCATGACTTGAGCAGAGCTAAGATTTCATGCTGCAATATTTTCTTCTCTGACCAGGCATGATCCTTGATCAAAGCATAATCCTGTCTCCAGAAGCAATGAAGACTGAACTCAGTGAGTCAGTGCTCAAGGGCAAAAATTTAACGTGTGATTGAACAAGTGACACTTAATAGCAAGAATGAATCCATCCCAGATGCTGAGATCTCTATTTCTTTGTGCTTCTGTTCGCTAAACCATTTTGTTTCATCCTAAGCATGACAAACAAGGTTTACTAGTGATATATAATATGCCATGTATGTAGCAAAGCTGTTACACTGCTCACCTAACAGACAAAAAAACCCACTAAAAATCTTTTTCAGACTTTTCTTCGAATGCTGTGAAATGGGAGTTGCACAAAGGCATAGCACGGAGCTGGTGGCACAGGTGCTGCTGGCAGGAGGTCTCAGTCACCAGCTGAGCAACACTTGTGATATCGTTTTGAAGAAAAGATGCTCTCTCATTTATTTTAACCTCCCTTTTACTGAGGCTAAATGGCTGGATTTTTTTCAAAGGCACTGAGCCTCCCCAGCTCCCGCTGACTTCAGCTGGAATGATAACTGTGTCTCACTTCTGGGGCTAGGCGGGGGGGTGGGGTCACTTCACCAAGCTACAAAACTAACTTCAGGCATCTGACTACACAGATTTTTTCCTTAGTCTTTCTCCAACTGAAAATGTCAGGCCACAGCTCACTCCTTAGTGAGCTCGTTTCTTTCCCATAGCTGATGCAAAATTAACCTGGGCATTAATCACCCCAAGCCTCACCATTACAGAGACCATCGCCAGCCCTCTCTGAATATTTGTTCTCTCAAGTGTGCAGCTCTAAGACAGTAAGCTGACCTTTTGCTAAAACCTCTGGTCTGGCCAGAGGACTTGAGCACAACTCCTGGCTTGCTTATAGACTTTTGGTGTGACCCGGATTAAATCACAGTGAGCAGACATGTCTTGTCAGATAAATTGATTTTTTTTGCCTTGGAAATGGCCACATAAAATCACACTGTTGATTCAGGTATCAGGATTGGCTCAGAGCTGTTGCAGGTGGCTGGAACTTTGGGATGCCAGTGCTGCTGGGCACTTTGTATTTTTCATTGCTTCTAACTCATAGAAATCCATAGCCTGTGAGTTCCCAGGTACAAGGCACCTGTGTGCAGACATAGCTGCCGTCATTTCATTAATCATACAGCAGAAAGAGAATAGTTCCTCCCATGGTGCATTGTAAACAATACATAAAGTTCAGTGTGATCTCATCAAGTCCCTCTGCTAAATATTGCTTCCAGAAAAATAATCCCCACTGTCCCCAAGACCAAACTGAAGATGCCATTAGTGTAATCAAAACTGTACCACCAGCTCCTTTCATCTTAGGGTCTTGTCACATTAAGCAACACAAAGCAGACAGATTAGGTTCTATGTTTAAATACAAGCAGCTATATTAGAATACAAGAAAATCATTAGTAGCCAAGGCAACTAATTGTAACGGGACTTCTTGTCCATAACAAATACCAAAATAAGCTAAAGATCTGAAGGGCAAAAAAAAAAAAAAAGAACACTCCCCAGCCCCAAACCCAAAGTACACTGTTTAGTAAAAGATACTCCTTTAATATTGCTTGGAGAGTCACATTTCAAACTACACAAAGAAACACAAGCAAAATGTGAAGACATACAGACAGAGACACTGTTCATGACAATGCCCAGCCAGCTGTGACAGGATAGAAACATGGACAACAAAGGCTGTGTGTCAGACTCCCTCCCTGCACACCATTGTCCTGGCTCCCACCAGTTCCCCATGTAAAGAGTTTGTCTGCAAGGAAAATAGTGTCCATTAGTAAATGTCTAGAGAACAGCAAGAGCAAAGCAAAAGTATATACCCTGCTCCTTTAACATTCTAATAGTCGTTTATCTTCTTCAGCCCAATGATTTTATCTTTGNTAGATTTGCAAGTACTCCTTCCAGGGAATTATGATCTCATACTCTTCCATGAAGAGTCATTTCCCCTTAATTTCACCGTTTCCCACAATTCCTCATCTTTGGCCCCTGTTCTTGTGAGGTGAGGAGTCAGTCCCTCTGATACATGTAACAAATTCTTTGCACTTTCATACATTCAAACCACTCATTGAGAGCATGTAGGTGTGAAAGGGATTAACACCATGGCTGATGTAAAGAAGTTCATGGTACATATTTCACAGAGTCACAAAAGCATCAGCAATTGCTTACTGTCCTCAGCAAGGTACAGGCATGATATGTCAGCTCTGAATCAGAACAAGGTGCCAAATGGCTGCATGATGGGAAGGATGGTTTATACCTCTGAATGGGTCCTGATTCGGTACAATTAACATTCAAACAGGGTAACACATGCTGTTGTGGGTTGAAGAGCTTGTGGTACTAGGGAGGAGATGCACTCAGAAACCCAGGGACCTGCTGACAAACTTGTGGCTCATTGCTGTAACTCTGTGGAAGCTCACAGAGCTCCTAAGCCTCTTGGGTTCCAGTGGAAATATTTCCCAAACATCCTGCACTGAGGAGCCTGGAACTCAGTTCCACATGCTATTAGGAAAGTGCCTATGTCTTGGTTTTTTTTAGTGCCAGTCCCACATGTGCCCAAGGACAGCATGACACCAATATTAAACAGGAAAGAAACCTCCATAAACTCTGCTCTTCAGTTCCCTCAGAGGTCACTAGCATCAACCTTTCTTCTTCCTCCCAATAGGCTAAAAACTCTGCTGCTGCCCAGTCAAATGATGTGATCTGAAACAACTGTGAGCAATGTGAATGCTTGAAGTAATCTTATTTTTTCACCTGTCTTAAAATGTCTTCTCCCAGACTCAGACCCAGCCACGAGTGAGAGTACAAGTTTTCCTCAAAAGCAAAAAATAACACAGGGAAATGTCACCCCTTTTTGCAACTACTCAAAAGATTCCTGTGAGAAAAGGGGTAAGAAACCTCAGCTTATTGAATTCATGTTCCCTATAATTTACACTTGAAAGGAGAGGACTTGCTCTAGCAGTGATTGTTGCCCTGAGTCTTCGTTAATTCCTTCAGAAACCGACTCCTGCTTTCTCTGACTTCTTCCTGCCGTCCCATAATATTTCCTTTTATTCCTCCACTCTTTCTGTTTGAACATGTATTTCTTCAAATTTGCTGTACATAGTATTTTCAGACACTATTTTGACAGTGTTTTAAGTGGCAGAGTTAACAGTTGTCTATGATGAACTGGAAAATCACCTCTGATCAACATGTCTTATCATGCGTTTGCCTTGCCATGGCCACATCAGACTGCAAGCCAGTAACCCCACCCTCACTAGCCTGAGTCTTTTCCCCTTCAACATGCATTCTTACTGCCTGATTCTTTCCTTTCCTGTCTTCACCTCTCCTTTTCTCCTTAAAATCTATCCCATATCTATCAATGCAGCTCCAAAGGTGAACCTGAAGCAAACAATCCACACTCGAAGCATTTCTATATTTAGCAACAAACACTTCTGTTGTGCTGCAGCAGAGTCTTTTTTAAGAGATGCAGATTCAAAGAAGTCAGAGCCACTGAGCTAGAAAGTCTGGAAGGAGGGTTGTCTGCAATTCAGCATTGTTAAGCTTATAACTGTTGAGCTTGTAGCTGGAGGCAGAGAAGAGGGACATTTGCATGGTTAGCTCTGCATCTTTTCTTCCTAGAAATTCAAGAGTAAAGACACAGAGTGAAAAATTAATGCTAGAGCTAAAAACCCCCAACATTGTCTACCTGCAATAGCACTCTCTTTCCTATATTATCCTTGTTCAAACAAGCATTGCATATTGCATGTCCACTGCAATGACTGATAGCTTAATGCTCCTGTCTGAGCCTTATCTTCCCAGAGAGACATGAATGTCCTTATGCACCCTACTTACAGCAATTTGTGTTCAATTGCATGCTGCTGACTTAAAATTGCCTCTGGCATTTTGATTGCTGAGACCAGATCTCATATCCATTCCTGATGGATCTCAATGAGCCCAGCCAAATCCTGTCAGGAGAGGCTATAGATGCTGGAAGAAGTCTTAAACCATGTATCAGAGAGTACACTGCTGCTGTACAACCAGGTTTCTAAATCCTGCTCTTCACAGTTTATTATTTTCAATATGCTTCTTGATTTTATGGTCATTTTCTAGGTGAGCTTTGTGGAGATATGTCATCTGATGTAATTCCATGGAATTCTGTTTTCACCATACTGCAGAATGCTTGCAGGGCACTTCCAAACCAAGATCAAAGATCATTGGCTTTCTCAGCACATTCCATGTGTCGTAAGATGAAGAAAGTAAAGAGAGGAAGAAAGCAAGAATTACAAATACCATTAGTTCTAGAGAAAATCATTGTGCAGAAGTTTTCATTTCTCTGGTGGTGTCAATGTGGATGAACATCTCTATGCTGCCAATTACTTGCATAACAGTTATGTGTGGAGCACTGAGACCATGAAACCATCTAAACCCTCTGAAACAAAAAATAACTTTATATAGTGAGTTAAAAAACTAAAAATGGATGTTTTGAAGTAAACATTCTCTGACATTTCTCTTAAAGACAGACATTTGTTCTTCAAGTGTCAGCTACATCTTCTTTTTGTCTAATTTTATCCTGCCATTTGATATCTGCACCATTTTTACTCGTCTTTCCTCTTCCTGCTGGATTTGAGCAGCATAAAGGTATTTGGATATATCTCATATCCCACTGAAGCATCAGCTTTGACTAATGGCCATTGATCTCAATGAGACCTTTGCCTGGGTAAGAACTTCATGGGCATCCCAGGGTTTGGTTCACATCTAGCAAGGCATTGCTAGGGGCATTGTGGGAAAGACTCACTGCAACTGCAAAATCAGAGATAAAAGATAAAAAAGTGCTTCCCTGAGTAAGAGCTTTGGGGAGATTTCAAGACTCTCTGTCTCATTTTTTGGTTTTGCCATAGTTAATGCAGGAAAGTTGCCACTGATGACTCTAGAGAGGTCAGCACTGCTGCAACAGCAGTATGGGGCTGTAAGGAAGTAATGAGAATTGAACAGCGTTGTCTCAGCAGGACCATGGCATATTTTAGAGGGCAGAAACCAGAAAACCATCCAGTCATGCCAATATCCCAGCTCATTTCCAGTTGCTTGTCAGAGTTGATGGATCTTTCCAGTGGCAATGGAGAAGGGAGGCAGGCCAGCTGAGTAAGTTGCATGGTACAAGCTTTAAAGACGTCTTGTCAGAACCCAGGCATTTTTTCATGTTCCTGTCTTGATTTGAGTTGTAAGTCAATGGGTAGAAAAGGCAGGAAGGAACTTCCCTGTTGTTACATTGATGATTTATGTCTCTTTCCTCTTAAAAGCTAGACTTGGCCCCTAAAACTGAGAGAATATTGAGCTTGATGGGCAGCCACTGCCTTTGACTTTGTTAAAACACATTTTGTCATCTGGTACCTTACTTCTCTGCTTGGAATGAGGCCATTATTTCTGAAATGCATGTAGATAAGGTTGTTGAGTATACACAGTGTGAGTGGAGAGCATAATAGCAAGCTATAAAAGTAGAAGGTCTGTTTACATGAGTTATCTCACTGTACTCATTCCGGAAGATACTACCAGCTCAAGAGTATATTATGCTGCTGAATGTACTTGGGCTCACTCAAGGTTATACATTGCTTGTTCTCCATCTTGTGTTACTACTCTGTTGAGATGGTTCTTCCCTGAGAGAGAAGGAAGATAGCTTTATGGAGAACTGGGTTTGATGCAGAAAAATGCCAGTACGCCAACATTGAAAATATACATATAGTGTAGTACACATTTATTTGGCTTACAAGCCAGATGAAGCAAGTGTCTGAGAAAATTCAACATGTTTAACAAGGGCAAATCATGCCAGACTAACTTTATCACCTAAGTAACATTTTCTGTCAACATGGGGAAAGCAGTGGACAGTTTATCTGGACTTCAGCAAAGCATTTGACAGTTTCCCACAGACTCCACTTATACAAACTGTTAGAGACTGGATGGGTGGTCTGTGAGATGAGTAGGATACTGGCTAATAGACTGCTTTTGGAGGATGGTGATCAATGTTTTTTCTCAGACTCGTAGCCTGTCACAAGTCAAGTCTCCCAAGGGTTGTTACTGGGACCTCTATAAACAATCTGGACAATACAATTGAGAGCACTCTCACTAAGTTTCCTCATGACACTGAGCTGGGCAGTGAGAACACACCATCTCTTATAGAGAGACATGGACAGGCTAGGAAAGTGGGCAAGCAACAACTGTCTGAAGTTTAACAAAGTCAAGTGCAAGGTCTCATATCCGGGATGACATAATCAAGCAACTCAGTAGAGGCTGGGAGCTGTGTGACTGAGGAACAGGGCAGAGACTTGATCATCTCACTCTACACAGAGTCAGGTCACATCTGGAGTATTGTGTACAGTTCTGGTCTCTACAACTCAAAAAAGGTGCAGACAGACTGAAGAGGGTCCAAAGATGGGCCACAAAAATGAACAAATAATTCAGAATCTGCCCTATGAGAAAAGACTGAAGGAGCTAGGTCTTTTTTCCCTGGAAAAGAGAAGGCTCAGGAGACACTTCATCACAGTATTTCAGTACTTATAGGGCAGCTATAAAGTGGGTGACTTCACAAGAAGTCACGTGGAGAAGGCAAGAAACAATAGCTACAAGTTATACATGAAGTTTTGCCTCAGTATAAGAAATAAGGAGGTTTTCTACAGTGAGGACAATTCTTCATTGGAAAAAGCTGCCCAGGGACATGGTGGAGTCCCTGCCACTGACATTTTTCAATAATCAACTAGACATAGTTCTAGATAATCTCATCTCAACCTCCTTTCCCACAAAAGATTGAACCAAAGAGTCTTAGGAGGTTCCTTCCAATCTGGGTTATCGTATAGTCCTATGTTCTATCATTCTTTGAAGTTTACCAGCAGGAAAGAGTTAATATCATCACTCATCAGTTAATACAGAAACACATTACTAACAACACTCATCAATTTCACAGAAAATGTAATGAAATTAACAGTGGTTACACTAAGTTCATAATCAGCTTCCTCTTATACAGTGGTTTTCTTTTCCAGGTCATGAAAGCTGTTAGAAACTGCTTTAGAACACCAAACAATACTTGTTTGCAGCAGAGATCCCAGACATTCTTGACAAAGCCCATGCCCTGTCTTGCCACTTTGCCAATTTAAGTTACAATATTTTGACTAGGAACCATTTCCATATAACACAAATAACACTGCCAAGAAGAAGGCTGTTGGCATTGGAATCAAATTAACCACAAAGCTCTTGTGAGACTTTAAGAAAATAGCTTCTCCCCTATTTCTCATCTAAGCCTATCAGACCTTGCTTGGTGCTCTATATTGCTGTAGCGTCCAATTCTACCTTTTCTAGACATTTTTATAATACAATTTCTTATATCATAATATCACTTGATCGCCTTTCTTGAACTGTGGACATTTCTGAATCCTTCCCAGTCCTTATAAATCCTCCCTTGCCCATATGCAGTAGAGGAAAGGGTTGGTTCGGTGTCTATCAGACGGCATTCATCCATTCAGAACAATGGGGTTGCTTCAGCATAACCAACTGTGCAGTGGGTACTGTTACATACATCACCTTTGTCTTATTGAAGGTATATTGCTGGGTGGTGGCTACTGATGTCTTACCTGGGACTTAAAGACATTATCCATGTATTTTGCATGGATATTACTGCAGTTCTTCATGGGGTTATTTGCCAAAGTTGCCCACAGCTCTATCAGTTTGCATCCTCTGGGAAACCTTTTTCAGCATAACTTGTAAATCAGAAGCATTTTCCACTTATTCCTGGGGAGAAATCTTTCAGATTTGAAAACCTGTCACGTGTTTCTTCCTGTAAGTGGACACCAGGCATCACTGCTTAATGCACAGGGATGAAACAGTGATCTTAGTGCAGTTTTGGCTTTGCCAGAGTGTGATTGTCCCTGCACCTTGGTTACTTCCATCCCTTTTGAACAGACAACACAAACAAGAGAATCATTTCATCTATGATTGATTTTGGTTCAGATCTGCCTTTACACAAAGTAACGGAAAGAAAGAGAAGGTTTACGTCACATTCAGCCTTACCTATTGCCTTTTAAGGTCCAGAAGAATGAGGTTTTGGTGTTTTCTCCCACTGATATCACATATTTGAAGGTTAAAGTCATGACACATTCCACTAGGATGTACTTGAATGTACAGTTGTCAATCTGTTCCCCCCTAGAATACCTATAAGTGCAAAACTGACTCCTCCACTTTGGAAATGGAGTGCTTAGAATTATCTAAAAGCCAGATACAAGGAATTTAGGTAGGAATCCTCATGTGAGTTAAATTCCTGTCCTGTTTATATTCAGATATGAATAAATCATAAATCTCTTAGCAAAACAAATCCTACATGGAAGCTCAATCTGCGTCTCTAAATCTATGGACAACCTTTTTGATGAGAGGAAAATCTGCCTGCAGAAAAGTTTGTCTGAAACCTGCATGACTCAAAAGCTCTTACTTGCTATGCACCTCATGCACAGCATTGCCTTCTGCTGAGAAGTACAAGGAGCACAGACTGTATCTGGTTTTAAATCGCTTGATATCGCTTGCATTGTTAAAAAAAAAAAGATTTTATGACATGTCCTCTTGCTCTGGTAATGATTTGTTGTTCTATTGTGTTTCATTAAGCTATTATTTGTAAAGTGTTTTGTGATGCATTGCGTGAAAGCTGCTATATAAGCAATTTTATGGGCTGCGGTGACAATTCGAGTATCAATAGGCAAGGATTAATGATGCTAATTATTCAATAAAACTGTTCCTTTCTTTAAGCCTTTTATTTAGAGAGAGAAGTGAATAGAAATGAGTGAGTGGATGTTGTACACAACAGGTGTAAGCGTTTCTGCTGATGGAAGAGGTCGATGAGATCGAAGAACATGAACAATAACTCAAAAAGTTTTCTGTTTGGATGTGGTTTCTATATGTCATATAAATTACTCAATAGAATAGGACTGTACAAGCCACAGAACAAAACTAATAACACATCAAACGATCCATTTGCCAAATATAGGGTGTGGGGGGGGAGGTAAGAAATGCATGCTTCACCATCAACTCTAAACTACAACAGGCTTGGGGAAGTGGGCTGTACTATTACAGCATTTTCAGTAGGACGCAGGTGCCTATGGAACCTATTTCTGTTCAGAGCAGTCTGCTGGAAGGAGTGCTACCCCAGTGAAGAAAATGTGGCTATTGGGGTAAAATATTCAAGAGATTTCCTGTCCTGGAAACAGAGACAGTCTCTCCAGAACCAACAGGACATTAGAATACATAATCATGAACAATCCTAAAAAAGTCCCAATTCACCACAACAACTCCAGGCAATGCTACAGGCTTGGGGCAGAAGGGCTGGGAAGCTGCTGGGAGGAAAAAGCCCTGGAGGTGTTGGTCAACAGCAGTGTGCTCGCATGGCCAAAACAGCTAATAGCATCCAGGCTTGTCTCAGAAATTTTGTTGCCAGCAAGGAAGTGATTGCTTTCCTGTACTGATGAGGTCATGCCTGGAGTACTGTGTTCAGTGTTAGGCCTCTCACTCTAAGAAAGACATTGAGGTGCTGGAGCATGTCCAGAGATGGGGCACTGGAGCTGGGGAAGGGGCTGGAGCACCAGTCTGATGGGGAGCAAGCTGAGAGAATTGGGGATGTTCGGTCTAGGTAAGAGGAGGCTGATGGGAGATACGATCACTTTCTACAACCATCTGACAGAAGGCTGTAGTGAGAGGAGGATCAGCCTCTTCTCCCAAGTAATGAATGACAGGACAAAAGGAAATAACCTGAAGTTACCCCAGGGGAGGTTTAGGTTGGAGATTAGGAAGATTTTTGCCACTGAGATGGTTTTTGTCTACTGACACAGGCTGCCCAGGGAAGTGCTGGAATTACCATCTCAGGAGATATTTAAAAGCCATGTAGATGAAGTGTTGAGGGATATGATTTAGTGATGGGCTTTGCTGTGGGAGGTTAGTGGTTGGACTTGATGATCTGAAAGCTATTTTCCGGACAGAATGATTCTGTAATTCTAACTCTGATAGGCAGCTACACACCTTACAGACATTGATTTACACCCCTGCCCAGTGGGATCAGGGAGAGTTGGAAGGGTAAAAGTGTGTACATGGGTTGAAATAAAGGCAGTTAAATACAAGTAAAGTCACATAAAGACATAATTAAAAAAATAAAGGAAGAGGGAAAAAAGACAATAAAGAGCGAATAAAACCACAACAAAACAAACCAAGAAAAAGTGAGTGATGCAAAAATCCAGAATTGTTTACAACCAACCAACCAATGCCCAGGCAATCATTAAGCAAAGACAGTCCTGGGTAACCTTCACCTCTACCCAGTTGCCTCACCCCACTAAGGTCCTCTGTAGAAGGGAAATGTTTGCACAGTATGTCTCAACTGTACTGACTGCTGTACCACCTCCTGCACTGCCATTGGAATTAGATGGAGAAAATATGAAACAGTCTGGCAAAGTACAGACTTTCAGTTTGAGTAAGCTAAAGCTTCGTATGTAAAGTGCCTTCTCCTTGTGGCTTTGTTTATTATCTGTGTTTACTAGATTTGGGGAGATGGATCAGGGAGGTAATGACAAACTTTTTCCACACTAGTCTCATTTCACTCAGAGTTTTCCTTTCTCTTGCTAGGTTACCTAGGCAGTCTCTGATACATCTGGAGATTTTTCTATACTAGTAACTGCAACTAGGAGTAACGAGGAACATCAGCCTGCAAAAAATGTCAATCTTCGTTACATAAGAAAACACTTTCAGTAGAGACACACATGTTTCCATACAGCTCTGGCTTCCAGCTCTGCCTGTTGTTTACCCCCTGCTTCCTAAATGTGCATGAATGTCTCTGTTTCAGTGCTGTCATGAGAACCATTTATTCTGTGCTGACTAAATTCTAGCCAAAACAGAACAACAGGACACAAACTGAAACTTCTGCTTCCTTTCTGTAGGCTTCAGATGGAAAAAGAAGATGCTGCTTCATAAGGCAACCAGTGTAACACACGGCCTCAGTGCCTGTGACATTCCACATTTCCTGTGTGAAAAATAATAGTTGAGTTAAGGGACATACATAGTTCTGATACTAATAGTTAATTATCAGCTCTGGTCATCCCAGCAGCTATATGATGGATTTGGATATCCCTGAAGTATTGCTACACTTTTGGACAATATGGCAGGTCATATCTTATGGCCAGAGGGACATGGAGTAAACCATGACCTGGTTACTAATACAACCAGATAATTATTTCCTGATGGTTAATGTGGATTCATTATAATGTGTATCTAATGCAAATTATTCGTTTTAATTGTGTGCTCTCCTCCCCACGCACACTTAACTCCCATTGACAGGGACATCAGAACAGACCCCCTCTGCTTTCACTTATTAGCAAGTGTTACAAAGCTTATTCTGGTTGGGAAAGGTTTTGGGTGCTCTGCGATGATGTGTCTGACTCATCCTCTATTGTAAAAAGTAGGGAGGGTTATTTTTGCAGTGTTAGTATGAAAAAGCCTGTGGAAAAGATAAGGCTTCAAAGAGGTGCCTTCTGTGGGAAGTCATTGCTAATTAGGTGGTATGTGGGTGTCATCTGGGTCTCTGTAAACTATAGGTCCTGCCAATATTTGAATCCTCTGAAGATTTTAGCATAATTAGGGGGAAATAATTAACATTTCACCTTTTGTTGGGAAATTACAATTAACTATGAACTAACACTTTTTAAGGATTTTCAGGTTTTCTAGAACTGAGAAGTTTCTTGCTGCTTTCAAAGCTGTGTGCTTAATGACAACCAGGGGGCACATGACAGTCTTACTATCAGAAAGGGTCTCCATCTCTCTGATACAGACAATTATTGACATCACCTCTTTATGTTGAAACACCCACCTGAAATCTGGACCAGTCTGTGCTAAGTTCTTCACCTCAATACAGAACACAGTTCCCTGATTAACTTTAAAAACTGGGAAGGAAATCAGAAGCACTAACTATTTTGTAAAGAGTTACTTCACATAATAAAGCAGACTCAGGAGCATAGGACTGAAGCTATCAGGCTGACACCACGGCTTCTCCTGGCCAGAAATTTAAAGAGCATGTTACTCTTTTCCCAGTGGATTTAGAGAGATGAATACCAGGATATTATACCACTTCTTTCTGATGGAGGTACCCAGTCCATACAGAGCTGGTGAATATAACAAGAAGGCTGTGAGTAAACTGTGTGAGTAAACTTTAAGTCAGGTAACTAATTACAGTGTAGTCATAACATAATCCCCCTGGGACTCTGGAGTCATCTTGTGCTAAGCTTCTTGATGCTATTTAATTAAATGCTGTTTCAGGTATGTGCCTGAGAGCTGCAGTCACTCTTGTGATTGACATGAATATGAAGCATTTTTGCTCTTGCTATCGATTGGTTATGTTCAATATGAACCAACTTCAGCAGAGATGTTCTCTGAGTCTGCAACTTGCTCGCAGCAGTATCTGCCCCTGTGCGTGTGTTATGTCCTTTGCTGTCTTGTGGTTATTCATGGAATTCCTACATTTGTCAGATTTCCTCTTCCTGTGGGAAGAATATAGTTAGGTCATTTTCACAGAAGAATAAAGTCTTCCTCTTTTTCCCTCCACCCAAAGAGACAGAAGTTTAACCTCCAAGAACACAAGGGGTTCCATCCAAGATGGCCAAAAGGCCAAGACTCTCTGCTGTCTCTGACAGACACTAGAACACCAATTCCACTAGAATCACAGGATCAAATCTCCTCACATCTTAAATGGGATTCCTGCAACACAACTGAGTGTCTCACCATATCCTAGGGTAAGGATCCCCTCCTGGAGCTCCAAAGCATTGCTATGTTGCTGGGAAGCCTTCATTGTGGACCCATGTAGCAGTGCCCTTGCATTCTAAGGGGATAGAGAGTTTTGTCTTCTGATATTATTTATAAAGCTGACAGACTCCCAAGATATGTACTTATCCCAAAGTAGGATGTGAACTGTTAGTTTATGTGACTGCAAGAAAATTATACTGCCCTGTCCATGCTGTATCATGGCTTTCAGCTACAGATAAATCAAGTACATAATCCTCAGGTGTCACATTTTCTTTAGAAGCACGTTACCTGGTTCCCAAAAGCCTTTGATGAAATGTTGTTAAGCAGGACAGAGCACAGCCTCAGTATTTTTTGATTCCCTGATGTCTTCACCATTTATCTGGCTGAGAATGGGATGTTCTCTTCAGAGCACTCCAAGGCACTTTGCTGTGTGGCATTTCAGCTGGTGCCAGCCAGCAGAACCAGGCATGCCTTGAATCACAGCAGGAGACCTACAGCCATCTCCGGTCCAACTCTCTCTGTAGGTACTGCAGACCATATGTTGTCCTTGGCAGGTTGCAACCAGCATCGCTAAACGTAGGAGCTGGCAGTGCACTGCACGTTCTCCCTGGAACACCACGGATACCAGAAGAGTTGCCAGCCATTGACAGGCAGGAGGCTCGGCCAAGAGCCATCTGTCCACGCTTAGTTTCTACTGCTGCTGTTACTGATGCCCAGCAAGTTTCTGTGGGCCTGCAGAATGAACTGCATTTGGCCTTAAGTAAAAAGCTGGTGCTGAGGGGTGAATGTGACAAGAAGCCTGTAACTTTCACCTTTAAAACAGAGGTATGCATGCAAGAGGAAATTAGGGAGGAGAGGAAGAACAGCATGACCACCTGCCTTGCTGGAACAGAGCAGCGTGTCACCATATGTGATTGCTTCAGGGCCTTGGGGATACTGTGCTTGGAAGAGAGACAACACCTTCATCCAACAAATTAATAATAGTGGTGCAAATACTGTGGTTTCATTACTCACATCAAAAGCTCAGCAAAGAAGGCAAGTAGTGAAGGTGATGTGACAGATTCTGCTAACTTGCCTAGTTTAGACATTATATTGCCTAAACCACACATAGATGTGTGAATATAAACCCCTGTGTGTGCCACAGGGAATTTACAGGTTATGCTGGGAAGAAGCAGGCAGCTCCTATACACTACATTCCCCTTTGAAGATAAATGCATTCAGGTAAGGGAGTGCCCCAGCAGCCTGAAACCCTGCCTTCAATATCAGCTAGACAAAGCAACTTCAAATAGCTAGACTTGAGAGTGCAAGAGTTTTAAAGGGTTGAATAGCATCGAAGGAAAAGTGGAAGAGAAAAATTTACATGTGCTCCATGATGACAGAAGAAAGCAAATCATCCCCAAATGTCAGAGAAGCAGCAGTGGCCAGAGGCACTCACAGAGCTGACTGCAGCCCAGGCCAACTCCACGGAGATCTAGAATCCATCTTTCTTTCTCTTTACTGAAAGTTTCTGTGGGTTTAAGAGGAAATCTTTGAGCCAAATGGGAGCAAAAGTGGAATACTGGGACCAAGCTGGCTGTAATTGTTGTCCAGGGACACTAGATGGAGAAACGCCTTTAGGGATAGAGTGTAGGTGAGGGGCTGTGTCACTAGCCTCACAGAAAAAAACAAAGTGCCCTCAGCTCACTCTTATTGATGCTGTTGGCTTTAAGTTTTGCTTAAAAGCTTTCTGTTTTCAGATCCCATTACAGCTCTACATAAGCCATTAGTTAATTAAGTTATGCCACCAGAGTCTGTCAAAGCTTGGATATGTTGTTACTCACTGCCAACTGTCTCAGGCTTTGCCTTACTTCCTTCCCCTTCATTCCTCATCATGGCAGAGTTAGAAAATACAGTAAAAACCAAGACCCTGAGTGGATCAAAGTTGTTTTATCCTTGTTGAGGTTGAGCCAACAGTTTCCCTGAGTCAAGTGCATCAAGCCACTGTTTCTACACAACGGTGGGACCTACAACTTTCAGATACCAAAAACATAATCAAAAGACATGACTTTCTTTTTTTTTTGTCCCTACAAGTAAGCCTCTGCCTCCCTCATGACACACATCTTAGCAGCAAGAGTTTGCCTGTAAGAAGAGAAATCATCAATATGGTGCAGTCAAACCCTCTTTGCCTTATAGAGAAAGGCCCACAGGACATACACGAAGAAGGAAATTGTCATAGCCAAAAACCTAACTGCTCCTGCCTCTGTTTGTCAGAGCTTGTGTGCCAACACCAATGGTTTCTGCTGGGAAACAACCTCTTACACTGATAGCTATAATTTCTTGCTTGAGCTCTGTGATGTCTCATGGTATCTGAGCCGTCAGAGCTCCCAATAACTCCAAAAATGAAAGCAATGAACCTATGCTGACAGTCTCAGCACCTAATGAACTGAGTATTTTAGCATATTGACATATTAATATGATTCCCAAGACCTTCATCATGTCTGTGTTCAACACCATACTGTGTGGCTGCACAAGCCTGGCTCTGCTTTTGCTTTCTGTACATCCCTCTGCCCAGCCCTGTATCAGTTTTGTGGCTCTAATCTGCTTATTGCTAATGCTATAGACCCTATTATCTTACTGATTCTCTTAGTAACAGCCTGTTAATTAAAATTAAAGTGTGGAAAAGAATAATCTAGGTACAGTATATGCAGATGGTACTGGAGGTCTCAAGACTCTGGATGCATCCCTGAAAAGAAAGAATGGTCTGGAGGTTCAAGGTGATGGGCTGGAGGTTCAAGATGGGCTGGAGATGAGCTGCAGAGGATTATGAATACCAAATCAGTCTTAGAAGACCAAGATACTTTGAGCATGTAACAATTGTTACAACAGAGAAAAGTGGAATCAGTGCAGATGATGAGTATTGTACCTTGTATGGGCTAAATATGACTGTCAGTGTCAATGATTTAAGGGTGATCACAACAGCCTTCCAATTCTTCAACAAGATTCTTCTGCGCTACCTGAGAAGGGGCACGTTCAAGTAATGCTAAAGCATGGAGTCCTATGCAAGATAAAGGGTGCAAACTCATGCAAACCCTGCACAAATTCAGTAAGCACATCTTGTATGATCTGTGCTGCTTCTGAAAGACAAGCCTTTTAACAAAAAAAGGTTAGGATTCTGGCTGTTGGGGGAAGAACAAATTCCCATTGATTGGGAGCAAAGTACAGAGTGAAGTCACAGGGATACTCACTTTGTTCTTGATAGCTGGAGATTTTACAAGCTTGGAACACAAATGATAAAACTGGTAAACCTGAAGCTGCTGTACTTTTCTCTTAGCAGGGGACTGTTTTATTCTTCAACAGAAAGGAAATGGTACAGTCATCACCAGCTGATCTAGGCTGCATTTTACCCAGTGCAAAAGTAGAACCCAAAGGCTACTCAGTAAAGGAAAGAAGCAAAGTGCTCTTGACAAATGGCAACATGTTTATCTTGGTTTCAGCTCGATAGAATTATCTTCCTAGTATCTGGTACAGTGCTGCGTTTTGGACTTAGTGTAAGAACATTGTTGATAACACATCGATGGTTTTAGTTGTTGCTATGTAGTATTTATATTAAGTCAAGGACTTTTCAACATGTCATGCCCTGCCAGCAAGAGGGCTGGAGGTGCAGAACAGGCTGTGAGGACACACAGTCAGGACAGCTGACCCAAATTGGCTAGAGGGACTTTTCATACCATAGAATATCACAATCAGTATACAAACTAAGGGGAAAGCTGGCTGTTTGGAAACAGCTGGGCATCGATTGGCAGGTGATGAGCAATTGCACTGGGCATCACTTGTTTGGTTGTTATTGCTGGTATTATTGTTTTCCCTTCCTTTTCTGTCCTATTAAACGCTCTTTATTTCAAACCATGAATTTTACTTGTTTATTAAAATTCTCTCTCCCATCCCATTGACACTTGAGAGTGAGCAAGAGGTTGTGTGGTGCTTATCCATGGTGGAGTTCTATTCTGACTGTTTTGTATCAGAACAGGTAAGAATTCAGGAATTTGTTTCTTTCATTTTCTTACAGTGTATTTTTAGCCCCACTGACTAACCTGGCTATCTTCTCTCCTTCCTTGAGATCTTTATTGCTAGCCGTTGACAGTAAGGATACAGAATAATCCAACACTTCTCTCTTACTGGATGCAACTCGAGGTCTTTGTTGTCAAACATGATCTGGTGTTTGGAGGCTTTATCAGATGACTGGCTTTATTAACTCATGGAACAAGTAACTTGTGACTGTAGTGCAATTTCTGTTAAGGCTGAAAAAATACTATGTGGGAGTGTTTGAGCAGGAGGACAGAACTGGGAATGTCAAAAGGCTAAGCTGCAATTTATTTGCTTTTCTTAGAGCCAAGAAGTATTTTATTATCAGATACTGGGACTATGTCAAGTAAACTGAATTACAGATATGTCAATGGAAAGAGTGTGAACTTCACTGAAAACGTGGAGCAGGGAATGAGATGAAAGTTGAAAATTGCAACAGAGACTCTAAAGCCAGCTCAGAGAATGCTAGTTTGTATTATCTAAGTGCTATGTTCAAACTTTCCCTATAGTTTAAAAGTAAGGCTGATCAGACCTAATTCATTGTTGGCTTTTCTTGTTGCCTTGCCTTGCAATGTCAACTTGCTAGTGCAGCATGCTTCAAACTACCTGATTTTGCTCCAACACAGAAGCATGGGAAGATATAGCAAACAAACACATCATGAGCATGAAAGGAACTGGGTGCTGATAACCTACCATTGATTCAGGAGAGTGAGTTTGGAATGGCATTTTCCACCACAAGTAAGAACTAAGAAAAGATGGAATCTTTAATCCAACTCTCAATTAGTTTGTAAAAAATACAGGGATCGGAT